>JAWWMK010032814.1:0-56814 GCA_035047105.1 Galeopsomyia nigrocyanea
ACAATTTCAGTACTGAAAAAATAACTATTGGATGCAATTTTATCATTAAAATCATAAGATATCGTTGATCGGGGACAGGTGTCTTTTTTGACACAAAACAACACGTGTCCCGTTGGTCAAAAAACACGTGTTTTTTTTCAACCGGGAAGCAGTCTCAATACATAGCGATCATCTACTTATCGAAAAAAATTAAATTATTTTCCCTAAACATACATATAAAAATAATTCAGGTTATTCACGCTAGAAAACTACACGTACCTAAATTTGCGCGACTTTCGTATTTACAATTACGAACGCATCCGGAATGCTCGTGAACATCAGCAAGTAACATAAAAAATCTCACTTCTCGTTAAAATGAGCCTTCACTCAACAACCTGCGTATACAAACTCGCCGGATCCGTGAGATTAAAACAGCTGATTGGCGCTAAACTTCCCCCCGGAAAATTAAAATCACGCATACTGAACTTTACATTGGCATCCTCGTCGAACGTGCCACACTCAACAATTACTTTGTCAGCTTCGTACACGATACCGCTGAGCTTCGCTCGGTGGTCTATGTGAATCTTCTCGCAAGCGCTGTGAAATGACTTGAAGGTGAACGACGTACGCACGACGAAAGCTGCCCGAATGCTCGCGTCTTCGGCATAGTTCCACGCTATCTTATAGTCGTTGAATTCGCCGCCTTCTTTGCCTGCCGAAAGAAAAAAAATCAGGTCAAACAAATTTCTACGATAAAAAATGAATTAACATACCAATAAACAGAGTATCCTTATAGCAAGCCAAGCACTTGACATTGCAAAACTCAACGAGGTCAATTTCGTGCTCGACCGGCAGCCAGGTATTGGTATGACCGTTGAACATGTAGAGATTGGACACGCAGATAATAATCACACCGTCCATCACGCAAGAAGGTGGAGTATCCGTGAAAGATTCAGCTATATCGGGTGCTCTGGTCCAGGCACTGGTGTGTAAATCCAATACTTCCACGGAATTAGTTTTCAGACGGTAGCGACTTACTCCACCGATGAGGATTAGCTTGTTGTCGACTATCGCGGCGACCATGTGTCTCCGAGCTTTTCGTAATCTGAAATTAATACACGTGCATTTAAATCGTTGTATTTTTTTATAAAATGAATCAATTTTTAATTGTTTACCTTGCTAAGTAATACCACTTCCGCGAAATCAAGCAATAGCGCCAAACGTTCATATTGAATTTACAGGATCCAAGTCTCAGCTCGCCGCCGATCTTGTAAACGTTGAATCCTGCAAAATAGAAGATTAAAACTTTCGTACGGAGAATTATTTATAAAAATGATTTTACCTCTGCCAACAAGTCCAACGCCAGCAAGATCCTTGCCACTGTCGTCGACCCTCCAAACCTCAACGACCTCGCTGAATCTCGACGGTTGTCCCTCGTGAAAAGCATAAATCGTCTTGGTATGCAATTCCCGGACGTTGAGTGCTTTGTAAGTCTCGACGAAAAAACATTGCATCGTCTTGGCTTGCCTCTCGGGACTGTACAACAATTGCTGCAATCTTCTCAATTTTTCTTGCGCTTCCTCGTTATCCGCGATTATCCGACTTTTCTCTTGTACCACCGACAGCAAATAACTTTCCTCGCAGTTGACGTTGACGTTCGCCGTGAGTTTCAAAAAATCCATCAACGGCAAATTCAACAGCTCGTCCATCGGGATCTCGACGATTCTCTCGAGACACGCCGCGAACGTGACGTTCGTCAAGGCAGTGAGACTCAATTCTCTCGACATTCGCCATATGTCCAACAGATGCGTTGGCTTTAGCCAATGTTGCACTATTATGTCGCTCAACTCCACGCTCAACTCGTCCACCGAATAAATTATACTCAACTCGACGAATTGCTTGAGGTGCTGGAAACTGTCCGAGAGGTATTTTTGGAGTGAGATCTTGATCTGGTGCGACTCGTCGTGTAATGCGTGCGGTGGGTCTTCCTCGATCCAGTCGCAGAAATCCTGAGAAATTACGTGATTTTATCAATTTTTTTTTTATGAATTTCAAATTTTGAGAATTTTTTATTGTTGTATAAGTTATATTATTCGGCGATGAATGAAGCGGACAAATAATAAAATAGAAGGTTCATGAATTTTAACATTGATATCGTCATATCATCAATTCTGACAATTGAAAAAAAATTATTAGATTAATTAATTTTAATTTTTTCCAAAAAGTGAGTAAATTTCAGTTGCTCCGAAATAATTGTAATACCAGCAGAAATAAAATCAGATCTTTCAAATTAAAAAATAAACCGACAAGAATAAAGTAAAATAATAAAAAATAATTTTCTAAAGCTTAAATGAATCTTATTGTATTATAAAATAATTAACACACGTAAACAATAGATATCACACGTTAACACTCGAAATCTCAAGGCAAGTCAATCATCAATTACACTTTAAGCCACCTCCTACCCGCACTCTCTAATGCCACGCTTATGCTTATCACGGCTCAATCACTTTTATTAGGAGAAAAATAACAATCACTATAATCACCTGTATGACAATCGGATCAAAGTTGTATCGCACGGTCTGTTCGTTAGCCTTGGAGTCGCTGAAATTATGGGAGAACAGCGAGTGAAAGTATCGACTCTTGTCGATGATTCTCCTCTTGTCGACCTGGAACCTACGCCCGTCCAGGATCAACGTTATCCTCGGGCTCTCGGTCATTTTTATCACATCGCCGACGACAATAAACAAAAATGCGGCCTCCCTTTTGCGGCGAGCAAACTCCGTTTTCAAATGCGCATGCGCGCGGCGCTGAGGTTAGGTTGGGCGCGGCGATTTAAATTGCGGAAAAATTCCGCGCACAACTATGTGGAGGGGGGTGGGGGGAGGTATGTCTCTGAATAACAAAGAAATCTGAATTTTTTATGTACGAAAGAGTTAAATTACGTTTTATTAAATATGAATTCGATCATTTACAAACTAAAAATAAAAGATTTGTTTATTGAGAATCGCTCGACGAGCTGCTGGAAGAGTCGGTAGACATGACCTCCACATCTTCAGCCTCCTGCTTGTGAGTGTTGATAGGAACATGTCCTTGTCCAGGAACATTCAGATGAAGGTCACCCGAAGCTTGCCAAGTAAACTGACTTGGAGCTGTAAGTGGCTCTGCAGTGTGTCCAGTCCTGTTAAAGTCACCAGGAAGATTCATGTGAGGTCCAATCATTTGCCCATTCGATGGGAGATCACTCATTCTGCCAAGACAGCCAAGTCTCATTTCTATGTCTGTGGGATAAGGCCTTCTTGGGTCGCCTTGCTGCCAAGTAAGTGGAGCGCAAATTGCATTGGATGCACTAATTCTGTGAGCAAACTTGATCAGCTCTTCTGAATGCACTGGACGCTTGTTGGCTCTGTCGATGGATTTGAGCTTCTGCTTTGCTTGATAAATTGCAGTTGCCAGGATCTGCTCAGCCTCTTTGAGTTGCCTCTGTAGATTCTGAATCTCTTGGTCCTGACGATCCACTTCTACCTTGAGGGAATCCATCTTGAGATTTATTTTGGCTTGCTCATCTGCTTTCACCAAACCAGATTTCAATTCATTATTTTTAGAAACTAACAGTTCAATCAATTGTGTGTGCTCTGTGGTAGAAAGTTTCAGATGCTTCTGAGCAATAATATTTTCAATTAGTTCTTTGGATATCAATTCCATGTCGTCTATTATAGACAGCAATACGTCACATGTGCTTCTACTTGATGACATTTTACAACCAATACATTAAAATCCACTCTATTATTATAACCTGAAAATAATAAACATTGTTAACAAATGAAAATCACGCAAATTACTTTTTTACAATCGATTAGAAATTTTCGTTTCATTTTAATTTACCTGTCGCCGTTGATTAGCAAATTAAAGTCGGACATTCACAGCAAAAACAAATCGAAAAACAAATGTAGCAAGCAAGGTAAACATAAGAGAGAGCAGAGAGAGAGCCGAACTGGAGCCGAAATAATAATAATAACCCAACCTTACCTGGAGCAGTTCACGCGCAGGCGCCTACTGTCAAAAAAAAAAAAAAAAAAAAAAAAAATGAATGGTGGTGGAGCCCTTCTCGAATCTCGATTCCTGTGTGCGCGTTTGATTACCAGCGTCGCCGCAGCCGTTTGACTGCTATTGCTGAAAAAAATAACTCGACCTGGGGATTTAGGTAGCTTAGGATCAAGAAATTATGGATCGTAATCTCGTGGAACAGTTTGTCGAAGTTACTGGTAAGTTTTTCCAATAATTGTTCTGATGGTTCTGTCATCGAGCGATGATTTGCATAACAATTGGGGGTTAGGTAAACTGTTTGTTTCTTGCGTTTCTGTTGAAAATTCGAGGATTCCCTTGTGTCCGAAATGCTTTTTCACGCTTATTCCTATCTTTTTACACTTGTTAAAGTTATTTATCAGTTCAGACTATTAGGTTTGAGAACATGTCAAATAAAATTGTTTATTGCAATAATCAATAAAATGTTTACAACAGGCGAAACTGAAGCAACAGCTGGCCAATACTTGTCACTTGCTGATGGCAACTTGGAACAAGCAATAAGTCTTCTGTTTGAGTCTGGTGGCTCTGCACCCTCAGCCAGTGCACAAGCTCCCATTGTCAACGTTGACGATGAGTCTGAAGTTAGGGCCCCTATTCTCCCAACTCAGGAGGTCCTCGTACCACCAGATGTCACATGCTCTTTTCCTAGAGCTTCTAACAGCATATTTGACAGATTCAGGGACTTTGCAGTTGAAACAAGTAAGTTTCACACACATTTCCTTGTGTTCTTTGTGTAAAAACTAAGTTCATTATGTAATTTCAGGGAGACAAGAAGAAGAAATGATGCACAGGGCTTCTGGTGTCAGGAGATCTTCCAGGAGTAGCAGACAGAAGCGTTTGGAAGACTTGTTCAGGCCACCTTGTGATATATTATTCGTAGGTACCTTTGCAGAGGCCAGAGATTATGCCAAGAGCATCAACAGATGGCTGCTAGTTAATGTACAAAATCATCAAGAGTTTGCTTGCCAAGTGCTCAATCGCGATGTCTGGCCTAATGAACAAATCAGAGAAATTGTCAAAGATCACTTTGTTCTGTGGCAAGTGAGTAACTTGATTCTTTTTGCTGTAATTATTGGATTGTTGATTGAAAATTAAATGCAATGGTTTTTTAAAATAGGTTTTATCAAATTCATCTGACGGTAAACGATACATAGACTTTTACAATGTCGCGGACTACCCTTACTTAGCAATAATTGACCCAAGAACGGGCGAATGCATGAGGTCGTACAATCATATAACTGTGGACAGTTTGATTGCTGGACTAAACGACATGCTCAGCACACATGCATCACCCGACAATGTAGAATCAACACCAGTCAAGAAAAAGCCTGCAAATTTGCAAAGTGATATGATTTCAAATTCGGTAATAACAATTGTTTCAAATTTTTTTTATGATAAGCATGTTTTTAGTTTGAAGTACTATGTATATATTGTTGCATTTCAGAATATTCCATCCAATTCAAAAAGATCTCGTGAGCACGACAAGAAGGCTGGATGTAGTTCAAATTCAGGTATGTGATTGATAATTTTGTTTTAATTGATGCCTTCACTTACACGAATTTTAACTGCACGTTTTTTTTTGCAGACAACAAAGATCCCAAACCCAGTACGAGTGTCAATTCAGCAAATAGCACATGCAGTTTTCTTAGCAAAAGGTCTAGAATAGATGAAATGGGTTCCAAAGAGCAGCAAATGCAGAAAGAGATGGAAGAGGAAGAACCTATAGATCCTAATGCTCCAACAATCAAAGTATGTCTTCGTTTACCAGATGGAAATAAACAAACAATATCAATCTTAGAAAATGACACAGTCAAGGTAATTTTTAGTTTTGTAATTGTATTATTGTAATAATGATGAATATTAATTTAATTAACAATAATTACGCTGTTTCAGGGTTTCATAAAGAGAATGGAAAAGATGGGCTACCAATCATCAGAATATACATACCTCATACCATTTCCGAAAACGAACATAGGCGAACTTTCCATGAGTCTTCGATTATCAGATACTATCCTGTACCCTTCCAACACAGTATTCATAACAAAAATTTAGTCTATCCAATCGAAATAAGTTTCCAATGGTGTTACAAATTTTAGCGTGTAATGAACTTGTTGATTTGAATTCTCAGACGTAAGAAAGTGAAAAAAAAAATAAAATTAAGCTTAGTCATTTTTAGTAACTATTTTTTAAATTAATTTTTATAACAGAAATCTTAAGGTGTACTTTAAATTACAATTTTTTTTAGATTTCTATTTTTTATGCAAATTTTGTTGTTAAAAAGAAATCTGTATTTTTAAAAGGATACTATAAACTTTTCTAAGATTTTCAATTGTACATAAAGTTGAAATTTTTTATTTACATACTCATCCTAACACTGCCAATTATAGACTTAAATTATGTCTTTTATTTCATGATTGTATTTACTGTAAATAATTTATTGTAATAAAATGCATTACGAAAAGGTATTGTATTATTAACCATACAGTCATCCAAATTATCTAAATTTTCAAAGATATATAATTGTGAGAACAAAAAAAGAAAAAAGTAAAGTACTATGTAAAAATATAAAATATTTTTATTTTAATGGCACATATTATATGTAATATAAAATAAAAAATCCTTCAATTTAATGCTTATCCATAATTAAAAAAAATTGTATAATAATATTGTTGAACACGTAGTGAATAATAGATTCATATTCTATTTTTGTATAAAATAGTATACACTTATACACTATGTCAGTATTACATAGTCTCTGTTTTGTATTTGAAATAAGTTCTTACTATAAACATTTCATTATCTTAATTTTCACGTAGAATCTTATAAGTGACACATTTGTAGACCTGTCATATCAGTGCTCTTGATAATAATTCCTTAAGATAGACTCTTGCTCTTGTTCAGGAATTTTTCTGACACTCGGTATAACCACATTGTTAACTAGAAATAATGGTTTAATGACCAATTTAAAATAACTAAGGATGTTTTTTTTTAATTTTAATTAGATGAATTTATTACTTACTAAGATAACTTATAGATGTATGTATGAGAACGGTCATTGGTGTACGTTTCTCTCTCCTCTGCAAAAAGTTTACAACCTGATTACTCAAATTTCTCAATCTCAAGGATGCATGTACAAGTGTAACTGAAAAAATTATATAAAAATTATTAAAATTACTAGTACAATGACTTTCAAAAATACAAAAAGCAAATCACTTACCAAATATTATTGTTAAAATACTTGTCCAGAACAGCATCAGAGAACTTACAGCATAAGTTATGCTAAATTCAAGATAGCGCAACAAAATAATAGCTATACATGCTGCAATCAATTCTTTTAACATAAAACTTTGTCTATTTCTTAACCAAGGAAGCAATCTTATAATATTATGAGTTAACATCATTCCGTACAGTAGCTTTGTAGAATACATGAATCTAATGAAAAAAAATTTACGTGTAAGTAAAAAATGCTCAGTACAAAATAGCTTTTACATTACTAATCAAAATTAACTTACAGGAAGTATATGAAGATGAATACTCCAGTCAAAAAATAGTTGGTCTGATAATAATATAAGTTGTTATAAACTCGATGCCACCATCTCTTTGCATTTTTGTAATCTGGTATTTGAAATTTGGCCGAGGCCAAAAGAAAGTCATCTAATGTACGAAGAGGAAGTATTTCAAGTTCTCCTTTTAAGAAGTCTTCCAGTCTTACATCATCAAAGTCACATTCCTTGAGTGTTTGTATTGGATTTTTTTTCATCTTGTTTTATGTAATGTTATTAGATATTAATAGCAAGATGCAACAATAACACAATGCATTGGTGTTTCAGTCTGGAATTTAACAAGTTATAATTACACTTTCTTTTTCACGAAAACATGTGACTCATTTAGTAAGTTTACATATTATGATAATGCGTTGAAGAGACGAACGATAAAATAAATATTTATTTTACCTGACAAGTGAAAAACTTGAATGGAACAATTATAGGAACGCTCGAGTCCGTTGATCATCCGTTGATCGTGATGCAGTGATTGGCTGTTTGAGGTTAAATTGGCGTGGAAAAATAATTAAAGATCCGAGTCCGTGGTCCACCATCCAAGTCCGTTCATCGCAGAGCAGTGATTGGCGGTTCAAGATTTAATTACCATGAGAAAAGTAATTTAGGATTTGAAAATATACCGCGAAACATATTTTTAATTAATTACAATATCTAGATACAGCTGTCAATGGAATAATGATGGGAACGTAAAATTATTTGCAAAACTAATTTTTATTCAACATTAACTATTTCTGACAGAAATATAAAAATTCAAACATTTATATATAGATATAATTCGTTAGAAATGCGATGATTGTTAATTATCACATTTAAAATTCTTATTTGGTGCAATAGCAGTGTTTACAAATATAACAGAACAAACAAATATTTTCCAACTGGAAATATGAACGAAACTGAATATACGGACGAAAACAGTAAAAACATAACATGTATTAGACTTAAAACATTATGGCTATTGGAAGTCTCATTTGGTGATGCAATTTGGTGTTGACAATTAGGAGTGTCAATACTGGGTTCAGTCACTGTAATGTCTTTGGCTTTGACAAATTTTTGTTAATTGACGAGATCTGTCGCAGGATTCATGCAGCATTCCTTGATTTTAAGTACATCATTCCATGGGGAATTTATCACTGATCAACTTTTTGCAAAAACGAAGTTTGCGCTTTCAAAGTTAAACCACTTATGTCATCTAAATGTCCACAGTAACCAAAACAGGAAAAAAAAATAAAATTATAAATTATAAATGAATCAATACAATTTGTTTAAAGACTAATAATTAACATATTTTATTGCTCTTGTTTAACAATACTTTGATTACTTTATAAGCTTTCTTGAGAACATTATCAAGTTACAATAAAATTTGAAGACTTAATAGCACTAACAGAAATAGATTTAGTATTTACATAAGTTATATATATATAATTCCTTGTCGATAATATATATTGACTACGTGTACAGAGTGAAAAAATAAATATAAATACAAGCATTTGAGTATTCAAAGTTTATAAATAGACACAAATACAAGACATTCAAAATGATACAAAAATTAAAGCTTTTTAAATGAACAATACATCTCAAAACTAGAGTTTATGAATACTTTGAGAAAATATTGACTTTATATACAAAAGTTATATGATTGTTTTTCAAAGACGGTGATGTACACATATAATATAAAAATAAGTGTTCCTCATACAGATATATAAAAAGTAATTGCAATAGCAAACTGGTGTTGCAAAATTTTCAAAGCATAAATTTTGAGAATAAATCTAATATATAGTATACTACTAAAAATATTTCTTAGTGAACTAATACTTATGCTTGCAAAGTTAAAAATAATTGAGATTATTAAGCTTTCGGTATCTCAAAGCAAATTGAGTATTTCAATAATAGAGATTGTTGTAGAAGCACACTCTTAAAAAATTTTTTGCTTAATCGAATAGATCTGGTTCCATACCAAGTTGCTCCAAGAGTACACCCATCGGAGAACGCTTCAGGCCAATTCCTTCAATCTTGTTAACAAGTTTATTTTTCAAATTTCTCTGTCTCAAAGAGGCATGCACAAATATAACTAGAAAGACAAAAATAAATCGTTATAGTGTGTGGCAGAGTTAGTATTCGAATTATGTGTAACAATTAATTTACTCACCAGAGAATGGTAATAGAATGCCAAGTAAAAACACAAGCAGAGAACCCAAAGTGTAAGTGAGAATACAGCCAGCGATCAACATCAGCAATATTCCAGCACCAGGATATTTCTTTTTGAAATTGTGTACTGCTCTTCCTTCTGTTGAAACGTAGGCAAAGGCCAGTATAGTAAGGCCACTCACTATCATCCCAACGAGCATTTTCATAGGATGAATCAGGCTAGATAAAGAATTTTTATATATTACGTGTGAATCAATTGATATCAAGGTAAGCTTGGGATTAAATTAGATCAATTTTTAGATTATTGTTCTTTAGCTTGACTCTTATTTCAAGCATTTCTTTTCATATTACTTTTTATCAATACTAGTTTTCACACTTTCTGAACATGAAAGAAATTTATTTAAAAAAAAGTAATTATGCTAAATCATCATCAAATATAACTCCTTATTTAGCACCAAACTTTCCTATCACGACTCCGTCTCGAACTTACATAGCATACATAAAAACAGGCTGTAGTATAAAAGCCACACTCACGATACTCTACACCACCAGTTAAAAAAAAAATTAATTGAATATTAATGAAACTCACCCGACAAGAATAAAAATGACAATACTAGTGAAGAAGTAGTTGGTCTGATAGTAGAGCAAATTGTTAACAACACGATTGCCCCATTTGTCGAGATCTTTCACATTTGGAATTTGAAATCTAGCAGAATCGAGGACGAAATCATTGAGACTTCGTAGAGGAGGCAACTCCAGGTCGCCATCGACGACGTCCTTGGTGCTTTTGTATCCCATTGTGCTGGTCCGTCCGTCTATTTCGAGCGGTGACACTCGACTCGACTGCTAGTCGCCGAACGAACGAAACTTAACCTTTATTCGATTGTTAGCACTGCGCCACCCGAGTAATTTACTCGCGTATATTACGCGCTCGGAACCATATGTTTTTATTTTTGGAGCAGGCGTGTGTTTATAAACGTCCGAAAAAAGCCATTTGTACAAACACTTACCTCGTCCACGTAAAACCTAATCGAAACTCATAAATGGAATTTTAATTTTTCGAGCAAATCGCCGAATGGTAACAAAGACGTACCCCCCTCTCCCTGCACAACAACAAATGGTCGACGCACGCACAGCCTCATGGGTAAGTTAAGTTTATCAGCTGGCTTTGACGGCGCATGCACGCTCAGTGCAGCCAGCTCTCTGCAGCTCTCGGCCATAACAGTCGTGGCTCTCCCATCGTCGTCGTTGGATTTCCCAATCGCGTTCGTGTTGTGTTTACATCAGCAGCATATACAACCACCGACGACGACGACGACGACGACGACGATGCTCACTGCAACTGCTGCACCTTAGTAAGTTTGAGAAAAGATAATGTCTGAGTGCGGCATTTTTCCCCGACTACGCTGCACCACGCCAACACACGCCATTGTGCGTGTTTGTGCACACGTGCAGTGTTTACGTTTTGCCAAAATGGAGAAATGCAGGCCAGGCGTATATAGATGATGCACGAGTGTGTCGTGTGTGTTAGTTACCTATATATCGGGCAAACAGGTATTTGCTGAATGTGTTATGTAAACATTCCGAGTGAACGTACACTGACGTGAATTTTTGGCGTGAGAGTGGATGTGTGTGTGTATGTGCACGAGAGAGTTTGTCACTGATGAAATTTTATCCGTTTGTTGTAGGTTAAATCCAAGCTGCTCGAGACAAAGAATTTGACCTTTGATGGAACGCTACGGGAAGTGAAAAAGGTGAGAATTTAAATGCCACTTTGGATTTGTTTGTAAACACTTACATATGATCGAGACTTCTTTTAAAGAGAAATCAGCTGGACAATATTGTTACGCATCGAGAAGTTTGGAGTTTATCGCGCGGTACAATACATTGTTCTCTTTCTCGGTGCTCGCGATAAAAAGTTATTTATAAATCAAACTGTACGATTTGAAGTTCGCTCTCTCTCTCTCTCTCTCTCTCTCTCTCTCTCTCTCTCTCTCTCTCTCTCTCTTTCCGTACCAGCTCATTAGTGAATATCATTATACGGAACATTTTGCAATATGCAAATAAGTATTTTAAAGAGTCAACTCACGTTTAGTCAGCAAGAAAAAAAAACATTTATTATAGCCTTTTGATCTTCGAACTAACTTTAGATTATTACGGAGTTACCGGAAAAGATTAACAGTCATACAGCGTCATAATTATCGCGAGAAATGCAATTTTCCTCATTATCTCAAAGCCAAGCAGTAATACTTCAAACATACGAAACTCCGTCTATTTTCGTCCAAGAGAAAACTTCACTTTTATCTCTCGTGTATGATAACAAAAAAAAAACTAACGATCCGAGTAATCGATCCCACACATACACACACACAGACACTGGAAATAGATAACCGAGATATACATATATTTTTCTCTGACTATCAGTTCTCGCAGTGGAAGACATGGCGTCCAATAGCAACGAATGGGCAGCGCTGCCACAGCGCAAGCGACCGGACAAAAGGACTCGCGACAATCAGATCAAAGTGCTGGCACAGCTGAAGGAAATGTTTGGTACGACCTTCGAGGCTGATATTATCGCTACTGTAGCTAATCATTGTCAGTATAAATGTGAGTATTTTCTTTGCTGCAATTTCTTGCATTTTGTCATGATCACGGTCGTTCGAATTTTCGCGGCCTTGAAGTAGCTCGCGTCGTAAAGTCGAGCTGTTAAAACATTGTATTGAAATGCTAATATTAACACACGCTGATAAAATGCACAAAGTCTTTGTAAATTTACCCGTGAAAGTTTACTTTGTGAATCGAACATTTTTTTTTGCGCGCGACGACGAATTCTTTTGCAAACTTGTTTGATGAATGCGAATTAAAAAAAAAAAATAATAATAATAATACGACATTTAAATTCCAGTGGAACCCGCAATAGAAACTTTAATAACGCTGTCTTCGCAATCGGCTTCTCAACCAAATAACACGGACTTCCTTAAAGCACAAATTCCCGAGGATGATTTATGGCAAGCGGACGAGTTTCCACCGACAGAAAATCCATGGATCGAGGGTGGAATCACCGACAACGAGTTACGCCAGCAGCACGAGGAATTCAAAAGATTCGAGGTGGAAAAAGACCGCGATTCTCCCGAGCAAAATAATTCCAGAGAAGATGAACTTGCCGACGATAACGAGGACAGTTCATCGCATCAGAATATCTGTCGTCAAGCGAGAAAAGTCGAGACTGCCTCGTTGTGCGGTCTGAAGGTGCAATACAGACCCAAAGGGATTGATTACAAGTCGGACGATGATGCTGATGTGGTGATCGAGGATGAGGCCAGCGATTACAAGGTCGATCCTGAACCTATCAGCGTGTGCCATTTTCTCGCGAACACCACGCAATGCCCTCCGAAAAACACTTTCCCAAAGGTAAGGAGTTGAGAAAGTATAAAATTAATTACAAAAATAATAAGCCTTATCTAACTCTCACGTATCTTATCAAAATCTAAAAAAAATGTTTTTCCTCCGACAGGTCGAATGTATAAGCACACAATCACCACCATGCACTCCACGTCGTCAATTACCCACCTCGACACCCGTAAAACCCTCAACAGCCCACGAGAAGCATCTCCAACGCATCGAGTCGGATATCTCGAAAGGCTGGAAAGTTCTTGTTATCCTTCGCGGCTGTTCTGGCAGTGGCAAAAGTTACTTGGCGCAGAGCATCGTCAATCGCACAGTGAGCGGTGATTTACAGAATCATATCTTCAGCGCCGACCAATATTTTTCATACATAAACGGCGGTGTCTATGTGTTCAATCCGAGCAAGCTTCACGACGCGCATGCTTACTGTCAGAGTCGAGTTGCCAATGCTGTTAGACTTGGCGTTAGTCCGATTATCGTGGATAATACGAATACGCAGGCTTGGGAGATGAGACCTTACGCTGCAATGGGGGTAAGTGATTTTTTTTTTTTGGCAATCATGAAAAAAAATTCTCACTGGAAAAAATGAATAATTGATGATATTCTAATTGCAACAAATTATAATTCAGTTCCTGAATAGCTAGCGAACGATATCGAGTAGTTTCCCCAAGACAAAGAAAAGCGATAAATATTTATAGCCGCGTTAACATTTTCATAATTCAAATAGCTCTTCGTGACTAGTCTCGGTAACAATGTGGAAAAAATGACTTTGTTCGTATGATTATTATTTCACTGCTTTTTTTTTTCTTTTGGCATTGTTTTGTCAACTCACTTTTACAAACAAAACTGCCGACAAATACAAATAAATCGTTGCATTGTTTTTGCAGGTGGACAACGGCTACATCGTAGAAACACTCGAGCCAGACACCCCTTGGGCACGCCAAGTTTCAGAACTCGCCAAACGTAACCAACACGGAGTACCGAAGCTTAAAATTCAAATGATGCTCGATCGTTACGAACTAAACATAAGTGGTGATCGTTTAATTCGTATGTTCAATCTTGGCTATGCTCCATACAATCGACCACCGCAGATGCGCAAAGTACCGCCGTTGCCTGTGTCTAAACCTACAAGTCCTCCTGTTAAGGTGAGTAATTTTGATGTTTTCTTTATGATGCTCTTATACGATGAATTATTGATTTACTATGAGAATCGATTAAATTTTCTGTGAGAAATGATTTTTTTCCATTAAAATTTTTCAATTTAATCGCTGATTTTCCATATATATGGCCACTGTTTTGTTTCCTAATTAATATGATACAATCGTCGATATTTGTTTCCACATTACAGCAAGAAAACGCTTTGAGCACAATAGCCAAAGAGTACTCGAACTTGGAAACCCTGTTTACCACCGACGTGATTGCCGAGCCTCCCCGATTCACGCCAATGCTGTCGATCGAAGGTAACTCTTTCAAGGAGGAAAATCTTATCGATTTGGCTAATCTCGGAGCAATAGGTTCCGAGAGAAAGATTTCCAACGTCGAGGAAGTGAAGGTTGACGAGAACCTCATCGAGCTGTCGAAACTCGGCGCAATTGGTTCGGAGAGAAAAATATCGAAGGAAGAAGTTGCGAAAGAGGAACCTAAGGAAACGACGACGAACTTGATTGACACCGAACCAATGGCTAAGCTATCGCTCGACGAAGATAATAAAACGGATGCGAAAATGAGCACCTCCGGAGCGTTCACCACGACCGAGGAAGAAGAGGATTTTTTCTTGGATGCCGAAGAGATGGTCAGTCGTGACTCCGAGTCGAGCAAGAATTCAGCGACACCCAGCGATCACAGCACGGATTTCGAGAAGGTTGACATGATCGATTTCGGCGGTAATCCGGAGAATAAAACGAAGGAGAAGCTCCAGAAAAATGGGGCTCCGGTTGTTGGATTGGGTTCGATTTTTTCTTACATCAAGAATTCTTTCCTGGGTAGCGAGAAGGAAGAGCCAGCATTGTCGCCGAAAATCGAGAACGAAGAGCCAGCATTGCCGCCGAAAATCGAGAACGAAGAGGTAAGTACTTGAGTGATGCGCGTGAGAAGAGGAAATGTAAGACTGGATTTTACAGGCTGCGTCGAAGACTAACAGCGAGCCGGTCGAGGAGGTGAAAAAAGAAAGTGAAGAATTGACAACTAACGTGATACCAACTGACGAAAATGAGCACGACACCCTTTCTCAAAAACTATCGACTCACACTGCCTGCGACGTAACTAATAAAAATCTGACGATCAACGTGCAGGAGAACGTCGAGGTAGTTGACGAGGCGAAGAGAGACAATGAAAAAGTTGTGAAAGAATTGTTAGAAGCTTGCTCGGAAATTCAACTTGTCGAGACTCTTGACTACACTGCTAGAAGAGAAGACGATGATGACGAGAGTATCATCTCGGAAAAAAGCTTCGCGCAAGAATTGAAGGTAAAGAGAGCGAAAGATTAGACTGGCACGATTTAATGCTTGGCTTTTTTTTGGTTGTACTTGATGCGTAGACAAAATACACGATTTTTTTTTTCATTTTATAATTTTTATTTTTCTTTCCTTTTATTTACTCACACCACCTATAGAACTTGCAAGCTTTCATGAAATCCAAAGAGGATGATGCCGGCGCAACGAAAGAGTCCATTGATACAATTCTCAATGACAAGAATAATATTCTTAAAGAACAGCAGGTATAATTTTTTTGGTTTTTGTTTCGCTTTTATTTTATTTTGCTATGCTTTTTACTCACTAAAAGGTATTTTGAAGATTTTTGCCGAGTAAATATTGATTGGTATAATGTTCTATTGTAATTATAAAATACTGCACCGTAGTTAGACTTACCGTGTCACTTTCGTAGAGTAGATTTTTTTAACTATCTAGCTTTTATGTTTATTCAACATTGTAAAAATGCTGTAGGCTGATCCAACAAGATATTTTACAACAATAAATAATTAAAAGTTATTTATAAGTAATATTCACATTAATTAATTCCACTGCACTTTTTTACGACACTCATTGCATCGTTCATTACGATCGTAATTCCATCCACTTTTTACGAGCGACTAAGCTTCAAATAATGATTTTTTAATGAATGCGGCGTAGAATCACAACAGTCCTCCAGCAGAAGTGTTGAGCGACGACAACGGTAACGCAGTGAACAACATCAACTTGATCAGTTGGCGCGAGTCGCCGTTTCCGGTAGAAAATGTGCCGAATTTGCTGGAAAACGTGGAAGTCGAGGCTCAAGTGAAATCCGAGTCGCACAATAAGGAAACATTCACCGACCCTTACGACTTCAATGTCGCCTTTATTGGTGCCGATGATTACAAGGTCATCGAGGCGCGTAATCGAAGCATTAACGAAGGAAATTCGACTGTACCGGATGGTAAGTTTTACGGCTGGCTCGTTTATTCGTAAGTCGAGGGTGTAATAAATTGGCAACACTTACGTCCGTTTTCTCAAAGTCTGCGTGGAAGCGTAAATCTCCGGTACTTTTTCGGGCACTTTATATATTCCCCAAAACGAAATAAAACACGTTCAGGCAATAAATTATCGAGGCCCTTTTGGCCAGTCCGCGACTTTCAAAACTATACCTGTTAGACCCTTCTCCCTTCCTAAAACGCTTCGTTGTACGGCTATAGGTACAGTCCACTGTCGCAAATCTTTCGAGGTGCAATGTTCTCGAAAAGTACAAATTTTTTACTTTCCAACAGACATGAATACTGTGAGTCGCAAATTAATGCTACACAAAGGCACGATGACCAACACCACTGGTATCCTCTACTCCGAAACGATCTTCGACCTCGAAGTCGATCCTCAACTCGAGCATCGTGGCGAAGAGTTGGTGGAGAATTTTGCTTACATCCCTCGTAGTTACGTTCTCGACGTGTACGACAATCTGTGCAAAAGGGACTTCAATTGGGCCACCGAGTACCTCACGGATTTGGATTTTGAGGACGTGGTGATGGCTATGTCGATAACCGAGGCCGAGAAGGAAAAAGCACTCGATGGACTCGAGGAGAAGGCGATTAATTTGGCCGAGGACGAAGGTGAGAATTTTATTGATAAATTCAAAAATGTTTTTTTTTCAAGTAAGCTTTCAATGACTCGTATTATCGCTCGTTGGCACTGACCTTCGGATAAAGGAATTATCAATCATCGATCATTAATCCCGATAATTCGAAAGCAATCGAGCTTGCTAAAAAAAGAAAACAATTCAGCCTCATTATCCGTCATTAATTGCTGTATCGATCATTCTAATCTTCAGCGGCGAAAAAAGTCGAGCCGACACCAAAGCAACGCACAAGCAGTTCGGAATCGTCGACCAGTTCGCCGCAAAGACAGCCACGCAAACCTCGTAGAAATCGCCAGAAGAACGTCGTGACCCAGGAATTGGAACGCGAGTTGCAGGAGAAATTCGTGCTGAGCGAGGAATCGTATCCGTCGCACACTTTGCGCGTGAAACGTTGGAAGAATCGTGACTTCTCGCCGAAAAGACAACCGGAGCAGAATCTTATAAGTTTCGATGACAATCAACCGAAACTCGATCAAATAACGAGACTCGAGCATCCTGCTGCTATGGAGGATGATCAAATATCGAGCGACGAGGAAAGTTCCGAAGAGGAAGAGTCTGGCGAGGAGATGATGGAGTTGAAACTCGGTTATGAATTTATTCGAGTTCTCGAAGCTGAGTTCGGTAATCCAGATTTTCCAAATTCGGATGGTTTATTCCCCGTGATACAGATCAGAAAGTCTATGGCGCAGGAACTCTATGCCTTGTGGATTGACAGTATGCAGCAACAGCTGTGGACCATGCAAGAGCAACTCGATGAAATGATCGCCAGAGGTGAGTTTTAATCGATGAGATGCTTATGGTTTTTGGAGAAATTCATTTTGGAGTAATATACTTTTGTAAATATTCAGATGCTGAATACGCGAGAACGTTAGAAGCCGAGGAAGACGAAGAAGTGGAAGAAGCAATAGCAATTAGCGAGCCAGAGGTACCCAATTTCAAGGAAATCATGGACATGGAAATGGCTCTAGCTATATATAGTAAAGATTCGGTTAGTAACTAACTAATAAAAAATGTAAATTTGTAATCAACACATAAAAATAAAATTCTGATTGATTACAGAAGAAAGATCGTAAAGGTTTGTCCCACAAGCAAATGGAGACAATTTTAACGAGAGACACCTTGGTAGAAATGTTCCCTGATTGCGATCGAGACATGATCTTCGAAATCTACGACGCTCACGATCGCAATTTCAGCGAGACGGTGAAAGTTATCAAAGAGAATTGCTTCACCAAGTGTAAACTGACGATGGCCGATATTCTGAAAAAGCGGAAACACCTCATTGACGAGTTACAAAAGGAAAGCAATTATCAGACTTCAAAGCACAATGAGCTGGTGAGTAGTCGCGAATCAGTGAATTTAATCAATTGCAAATCGACTGTCGTTTGTTGATATGATCGTAGGAAAATGAAGGTTTAGACGAAGCTTGCGGTGGAGTAGACGAGTCGAACCAAATTATGACTTACGAAGATGCTCTGGAACAAGCTCAGGAGTCGAGATCCGAAGCTCAATACCAGTTGGCTTTGCGAAACGAGAATTTTAGAAAAGCGAATGAACATTACCGAAAAAAGAACCCACAAGTCGCTGCTTACTACTCCGATGTCGTACGTACTCTACTTGAATGCGAATTTCAAATTTAACCAGAAAAATAATATCCTGTTTTTCTTTTAAAGGCAAAATTACACATCCGAAACGTGGAGGCCGCAAATTCAGCAGCAGCCTCGGCTTTTCTCGCTGCTCAAGCTCACATGCTCGACGCCGAGGATACCTTAGACCTTCATTTTCTGCACGTAGCCGAAGCGAAAGAGGCACTGCAGATCTACCTGGATCATCAGCTAAGTCAATTGCCTCCTGGTGGGCGCAAATATATTTTCATTATAACGGGAAGGGGATTGAGGAGTATAAATGGGCAAAGCAAGATCAAGCCTGCCATTGCCAAAGAATTGAACAGCAAAAATCTTAGGTAAGTAATCTTTAACAAACATCGTATCATTTTGTAATCTTAAAATAATATTTTATCTTACGAAAAAATATCTTTCGTATGTTTCAGATTCGCAGAAGTAAATCCTGGTATGTTAAGAGTGTTATTACGGAAGAAATAACTGCCATCGTTAAATGAAGTTTGATATAGTTATACATTTTTTTAATTAATTGACTAAAGCAATATTTATCTATTGGCGTTGCATTAAGGTTATAGCATACTCGACGTGTTGCTAGATTATTTATATTTTTAAGTAAATGAAACTTTACTTTAGCGATTTATTACGTTATTCGTTAAGACACGATTTTTAGGATTAATTTTGCATCAAAAAATAAGGAACTTTTTGTATCAAAAATAAGAATTATTTGTTAGTTTGTTCGATTTTTAGAACAGAATTAATTTTACTCTGTTAATTGTAGTTAAGACCCCTCAATCGCATCTTGAAAAATGTCAATTTTATGGTTTAGAAAAACAATCGGGTAAAAAAAGCAACCACTTACTACATATTTTAGTGCGATAAGAATAGCGATGGGGTGGACTTAAATTAAATTTAGGTAAAAAATTTCTTTGAAAAAAAATCGATAAAATTATGCGAAAAATAAACAAAAAAAATCAAAACTTGAGTATCCTATATCCTTAATCCGTATATAATTATTACGAACACTGCGATTGATTTTATGTTATTTTGTTATTCAACGTTAATTTGATTTGTTGAAATAGACAAGACGAAGTGAGATATATATACATATATATATATATATATATATATATATATATATAAACATGCACGAAGACAATTAAGCAGCTTCTGCAATAAATAATTTTTTCTCCTCTTTCTCTTCTAAACGCAATCAGAGAAGCTGCCTCTAATAAATATATATATACATACTATATTTTTTTATAATCACCGACTGCCATTGACGACTTTCGACCACGTTGTTACTCTAACTTTCACTATTCACACACGAACACACCATACATAAAAATATATATATATTATTTTTGCTCCTCAAGCGTAATTTAGTTGTGTAAGAGTTTATCGAAATTTTTCTATTACAAAAATGTATTGTCATTTTTTTATATAAGAGATATAAATATATGCGTTTGTACAAAAAAAAAAGAAAAAAGAAAATGAAAGGACTATGGACAATTTATTTCTCACTGGATAAGTCTCAGTCGGCGGTGGCTGTCATCGCGTCTCGGCATCTTTTTCAATGGCGATCTGATCGATGACGGTTTCCTCGACGGTAGACCTAAAATAAAATCGTAATCAATTCTCAGCCAAAAAAAAAAAAAAGAAAATAATATTTTTATTCGTTAGTCGTTTACTTTGTACGGAATCCTCGAGGATGTACGTCGAAGTGACAATTTTCACGTTAGGCTTGACGAAAATTGAAGGCAGCTGGCTCTTACTAAAAAAAATATACCACAACTCATTTCGAACGAAGAAAATCTCAAGAACGCATAATAATAAAAAAAACTGTCATTACTTAGCCGCGCGATCCCCGTGCAAGAAGAAACTTCGCCGAGGTCCATTCTCGTCATGCGGCAGCTGCTTTCTCAATTCTGGATTGAGACGCTAACGAATGAAGATTAATTTACCAAAGTTAAAGGTTCTTTCGCGCGCGATAGAATGACGAAATCTCTTACATTGTTCGGACGCTTTCTAAGGAAATAACGTCCAACGTGAGTTTGCCTGAGTTCGTCGAGTCTCGCAGGAATCCGGGCGTTCGGAGTCGATTCCACTGTCCTCGCCGCGTTCACCAGCTAAACAATACACAACGCCAGAGATAGAATTTACATTTTCAAGAGTTGGATAATTTGGCTCGACAGTCTACTTGAAATCTACGCTGCTCCAGATACGTCAACACCGATGGACTTCGCCACTGTTGCTCGTTGCCCGGTATTATCGAGCTTCTCGTTTGCTTTATCGTCTCTCTCAGTCTGCATCGACAAAAATTAACGATAAATTATTGTCCTCGAAAATTAAGAAGAAAAAAAAACTATTCGTACCTCAAGTCAGCAAAGTAACGATGTTCGAGCAAACCCGCGGCGGCAGCTCTGTTCTCCGGATCGTAAATGAGCATCATCTGCAAAGCTTCGAGGCCAGAACTCGATAATCTCGGCAAAAGAACGACAAGTCCACGTCCCTCGCGCGTTGGAAAATACAAGTCACCGTTGCGTTTCCTTGTACTTAAACACATTCGTTTACCATTACTCTACAGAAAATCATTTGAAAAAAGATAATAAGTATTTACATTCTTCGAAACTTGGCGATAAGTCGTGGATGTGGAGTACCGAGGACACAATGAATTTTGGAAATCTGATCGACTTCGTTCTCGCCGGGAAATAATGGCTCTAAACTGCATAAACGATGAGCTTTATATGTGTATCGACAAAACCATAACTGACGATAAAGTAAACCCACGTTAGCAGCTCATAAAAGACACATCCAGCAGCCCAAACATCCATCTTCGGCCCGTAAAAACCACCTGTGAGTAGGCACTCGGGTGAGCGGTACCAACGCGTTGATATATACTCGGTGTAAGGTGGTCGGCCGTTGGGACTTCGTACTGAGCCGAGATCGCCGATTTTCACTGTGGAACCCTGATGAATCACAAAAAAAAAAATTTATTCGAGTGAATACACTTTGATTTTAATTGTGTATACCTTGAGTAAAATATTTTCAGGCTTGATGTCTCGATGAAATAGGCCGTGTTTGTGCAGATGTTCGATGCCTTTCAGCAGCTGGTACACGTAGTTTTTAACGCGAGCTTCCATTATCAAACGCCTGTATCAAACACACGCCAAGTTTATTTATCTTTGTAAAAAAAAATAAAAGGATTTTTTAAATACCCTTTTCGATTACGCATCAAGTCGTAAAGACTCATATCCATCAGCTCGAACATGAGGGTCACTCGTCCGGGTAGCATCTCGCTGTTTTACAAATAAAATGTGCAGCAACTAATTTCGTACAATTTTTGTTGTTTTCTTTTTTTTCTATACTCACTAGTATGTCTCGAGCATGCACAACACGTTCGGATGTCGCGCGATTTTTCGCGTTGCCATCACCTCCGCCGACTCCAAAATCTCGTTTACACTGATGAAAAAAAAAATTGATTTTTTAAGTTACAGAATTATGCTTTTTTTTTGGTGTATGTCGTACGTTTGGTAAATTTTCTTGAGTCTTTTCGCGGCGTAAAGCACACCGCTCTGACGATCCTGGCATTTTAGCACCTCGGAGAACGAACCCTCGCCGATCTTGTCCAATACTTTGTACTCTAACCAACAAGATTTTTCGATCTTTATTACGACAAACGAACAAACAAAGAAAAAAGTAAAAAATTTTAAAAGTTGAATATACTGACTGGCATGAAAGGAAGCGCACATTGTCAACGAGGAATCCCTGAGGAGCGCGTCATGGCTCGGAATCTTTTAACTCGAACCAAAAAAAAGTTTTCAAAATTGTGTGTGTTTTTATGCAGCTCGCCAACTTTGAGCTCTCGGACGAAAAGGCAAAAAAAAAAAACAACAAAATGTCGAGCTTTTTAAATACCGTAAGTTGAACAATTATAACCTACGTGTAACGCAGCTTTTTTTGTTTCGCATCATGCGCGAACTTTTACGAGCTTCAATTACAGTATATACTGTAATAAAAGGGGAAAAAAATAACGTGGATACATCAAAGGGTTGAAAGCATCGACTTTATCTCTCGTTAGTAGGTTTATTTGAACCGTTTACTGGGGCATAATACTCGTTGTGCTTTTATACTGATTGAACGGCTAAATAAAAAAAATGTTTTTTTTTATTTTTTTCGTAATACGTGTCATTTCATTTCCACGATGCTACGAGATATTTGCCAAATGTATATTTGCTCGATATATCAATCAGAGCACTCTCGCGGTATTGTGTTTGTTCATTTTCGGAAAACCGATTTGGTTGTACATGTATGCGCCAATTTCATTCAATCTATAATGCTTTTCAATTAATGCAATAAACTAACATAAATCAATTCATGTTATAGGATCTGCTTTTAAATTCTCTCTGAATCACATTTAATTAATCACTGAATTTCAACTATTGGTATAAACTAACATTTGCAAAGTGCGCTGTTGCATGCATATGGATTAATTCAATTATCGTTCATTTCAATATCGCATACTGCACTGAATTAGTCAGGTATTCCATCGGATTAATTGGTAAAGATTTGTGTATTAAAAAATAAATAAAAAGAATGAAAGCTTTTAGAGCTTTTAAACATTAAGTTTTTCAATTAATTTGTTTGATACAACCTCGCTTTACGCTATAATTTTCTAAAATTCAATATTTTCATTTATTGCAGCAACAATTGTAAAAATTAATGCGTCAGAAGATTACGATTTTTAAGATAGCTATATACACAATTTATATTCTCACGTTATAGAAAAATTAATTACTGTCCATACAAACACGATTGCAAAGTAAAGTCAACTCGAATGAAGCATCAAAACAATAACATTCGAAATTGAACCAACACCACCTCGAGATTGAAAACCAAACAAGGATACACATACACAGCGAGCACAGTACGGTAAGTGCAGCGTTGGTCGGTAAAAGTGATCACTTTGAGTTGGTAGATAATATCACAGCTTTGTATAAGACTCCGTCATTTCGCAGTTTCCAACCGATGCTGTATTCGACTAAACGTGAAACGTAATATTCAGCATCGTTTTACTCTCCCACTGAAAAAAAAGCTCAGCATTCTATACACCGAACCCGATATAACTGAACAAAAAAAAAACTACCTCGTAATTTCCCTCAACATTTTCAAAAGCACGCCTTTCATTTTCACCGTACACGGACAGCATAAAAAAAAAACTTTGAAAACTAATCAAGCGCCCGACAAAAGAAGCATACTGCAGCGGAGGAAAAATTTTTCAAAGGGGCGCGTACAGAGAAAAATATCCGAAAGTTTGCTCGCTGTCGCCTTGCGTGCGCGCATATCACGTTTCTTCAGCGAGTAGAGAGAGCACAAGCGTTTCTAATATGATTCGAGTGTGCGGGAATGGAGGCAAAAGTTGAAACTCAATTTGCCGCGTGAAGGAGGGTGAAGCTCCGGGGGGGAAGGGTGAAGACGTGACTTTTTTTCAATTTTTCCAAGCCATTTGGCTTCTTCTTCTTCTTCTTCTTCTTCTTCTACGCGATTAGTTAATTTGGCAAAACTCGGCGATTGCAAGCTTCATTCTGATTAGGGGGTGGTGTGGGAAGCCTTGTAAAATGAAAATTTACAAGCGCTAGCATAATACACACATACACCGACCAATTACCAAACTAAAGCTTCACGGATGTGGTGGATAAACTCATAATTACAAATCAGAGCTTGCGGACGCTTTGGCTGGTTATTATCCGCGAGCACATACATATATAGTAGCGAGAGCAAGATAAAAAGGGATTTTCTCGTATGTATGTGGGTGTGTGAATAGCTGAGCCAATTGGTTAGTGATTTAAGCGAGTAGAACATTGTTTTTGAAAATGAATGGCTCATTGCTCGGCGCGTGGAAAGGCATTAATACGTCGTTTTCTTGGAGGAATGCCCAGAAACTGCTTTCTCTCTATATACGTTTTATCTTTCTCTTTCTCTCTCTCTCTGACCGCATGCCGAGTTAGCTCAATCTCTCCACACATTTCATTTCATCTCTCTACCGAAGAAAAATTAATGCTCGCTCTTCTTTCATTGCAAGATTAACGAGACAAGTTCGCTGTTATTTCGATGCTTCGCCGGGGAAATAAGATTGATGTCAAACTCGCTCGTACTACTACTCCCCTTTTGCCAATTTGTCTCTCTATCTATCTCTCTCTCTCTCTCTCGACTCGTCGATATCGTACGTACATATACACACGACCAACTTTTATATGAGCGATTGGTTTGTCGCTGTGTGTGTATGCGTGAGCAAAGGAAAAGATGGAAAGATAAAATTAGCAAACTCGCGGGAGGCCCATACATATCACGACTAAAGTTTCGCTCGCTCGCTCGCTCGCTTCGCTCTCCGAAAGTTTCAATATTTTTTCGCATACATATATATACATTTCCAATCCTCTTTCAATTTCCTCGCATCTTTCATATAACTTTGTGTATTCCAAAAAAAAAAAAAAAAAAAACATTTTCTCTTTTTCATTATTCATCAAACTCACGACCATAGTGAATATATATAGGTATACGTATATATCTCAAGCGGAATTAACGACATCTTTTTTTTTTTTTCGTCGGTCGCGGTATACACACACACGCGCGACAGCGATAAAAGCTCGCGCATGGATAATGGCCCGTGGTATAATAAAAATTCCGGGTGTATGAGTCAAAGCACGACACGACAAAAAAAAAAACACGCTCACAGAGTAGCAGCACAAAGTGACAAAACAATTAATTGGGGGTTGTGTGTGAGGATAGAAAGCCACAATGCTCTCTCTCTCTCTCTCTCACACACAGACACTGTAGTAATCTCACGCGAGCGCAACGCAACGCTTGCAAGTGTTGTGCAAATCCTATAGAGCGCATGGAATTACGTTTGCTGATTCGCAAGCTCTCTCGCAATGTCTAACCCTATCGTGTCCACTGTAGTCGTCGTAACACTGACATGCCTATCCTCCTCTTCCTCCTCTTCGCCAGCAATGAGAATTGAAATTGCAATAGTCCCTCGTTAGCAGTTTTGCTCTTAACGCTTATCGAATTGTCGGAGTGTGTATATATATCTATCTGTTTTTTTTTTCTTCTATCTCTCTCGACGAGTTTCATTCGCGAGGGTGATTAGAACGTCAAACTCGCAAGCACGTTCGCTCTTTTTACGCGGTTGCCGGGGGATAGACTACGCTTTAATGAATCGATCAGCAGCAGTATAGCGCACGACGGACTAACGAGTATAACAATTGCGCACGTGTGTGTGTGTGTGAGCAAGAAAAGTAGTACGTGTTAGTTGAGTTAAAATTACGGTAAAATGACTTCCCTTTTGGCTTGGTGGGGAGAGAAGTTAAGAGCTTTGTTCTCTCTCTCTCTCGTATATACCTAGAGAGAGAGGGAGAGAGGAAAGTTGGGGTTTAAAGCCAAGAGCAAGCGCTTCATTTCGCAATTACGCATTCAGCAGCTTTCATATATATACATATATATTTGCATCCTCTACGAGTATAGTAAAGTTGTGGTTATTCTCTCCCACTTTCAAAGGTGGGGGGATGGGAGAGCTTTTATTGTTTAATATACGAGCGACGACAGACGGACGTAGAGATGAGAAAGAACGAAAGTTTTTCAATTCGAAGAATCAATCTGCAAGAGAAAGAAAGAAAGAAAGAAGAGCAAGCAGTGTCGTGTATAGTGTGACATGGATCTGGGTGAAGCCAAGGATGGAAATTGAAAATGTGTAGCGAGAGGTTTTTCTTTCAGCAATCTCCCCGTTTCGACAACTTCTCTTTCTCTCTTATATACAAGCGAGAATATTAAGTAACTTGTTTTTCCGAAAATTTTCATCGGTTATTATGTCAGCCTCGATGATGACGAGTAGCTTATACAATACGTATATAGTTGATGCTACCTTCGAGAGCGAGTGGTTGAAAGCTCGGTGTGTATATCCGCGCGTCGAAATTCGCTGAATCACTTGGCGCATTAGCAGTATAAAGCCCTTCTCTCTCTCTCCCACTCGCCCGCTTGCGAACAATGCCGACACACACACACACATATATATATATATACATATATAGTTGCGATGGTGGTTGGTAGTAATGGTGGGGGGAAATGGAAAAGCGATGAAAGTGTAATCCATGACGAATGACACCGCGGCGAATAATCCCTTTGCGTCCAATGCTTTACATATACATGCGCGCAGTTCTCTCTCTCTCTCTCTCTGAGAGAAACGCGTGCCAACACTTCATATACACCGCACAATTGTGTGTGTGTATGTGTTGCAAAATTGCAACCGACCAACCGACCACTCCTCTGTTTATTCTCTCGGAACTTTCAGCTGAATCACTTTGAGTATGATTGTTCGAATCGGTAAGCGTTGATTGATTGATTGATATATACGCGTGTATATATAACGCACCCTTTTTTTTTTAAATCTGGAGCACTCGTGACCTTTTTTTTTTTCATTTCATCGTCGATAATATAATCGGGGAAAGAACAAGTTTTATCTATATTTGCTCGAGTTAATTGAAATGTTCGGCGTTAAGTGGAAATTGAACGGAGTTTCAACGGAATTTTAATTACATCCGAACTACGCGCGTAGCTAATTAAATCCGACATGCGTGTAATTTCAGTTTTTTTCTTTTTTTTTTTTACGCCAACCTGTTTATCGAAAAATATATGCGTGCGGTATTTCTCAGTAGTGAAAAAAAAGGAGGAAGAGCGAGCGAGCTAGAACAATAACGCTTTTGTGTGTCGGCTTAGCTCTACTTCGCCATGGATATAACGAGAGAGAGAAAGGATATTTTCAAGTCTCTCTCTCTCTTTCGCTTGTTACCGTGTTCGCTATCGCTACTACAGCTTGCGTTTTACCTCGCACGAATTGATCGATATTCCAAATGAGGAACTCACTCAAAGGAAAAAAAAAACTCGTGGCAAAAAATTTTTTTCTTTTTGTTTTCGAAACTCGCGCGCGAGTTTGTTGAGAAAAAGCGCGATTTTCGCTTGTTTGACTTTGCGACGACTATTAACGCTTCAATTAAGGAGTTCAGAGAGTGCAAGCTTTTAATTTGCGAGCAATGCCGCGCAAATAGTTTCGTCGAAACAATTAATGAACGGTGCGAATATTAAATTTCCCACCTGCACGAGAGAGAGAGAGCTTGTGTATATAATATATACGTTCAACTATACTAAAAGTCACGCTAGGTAATTTTCAAACACGAGAATTTATAACGCTCGAGTCGTAAAAAAAAATATTTTAAAAAAATGTTATGCTTTTATACTATTTCCTTTAGTTCCGTCTCTCTAGTGGTTTCGCGGCAACTTCTCACGGATGATTACTTTTCAACCAGAGTCCCCTTTAACGATGAGGAAATCGAGATAAAGGGACTCGAGCTTTTGGCCAAAACTACTCCGTCTAGTCGTTATCTCTCTCTATCTCGCTCTTGACGGACGCGTATATCCTATATCGTGAAACAAAGTTTATTTCGAATCGCGACACACAAACGAGAGCGAGTGCAACGTTAGGGTGGGAGGGAGAACGGTTTATACATAGGAATTAATCCTCGTTTGCTACGACTCCAACAACGCAGAGCCACTTTCGACCACCAAGTGCAACTTGTTATATTGTTACGCTCAGCTGGCTTTAATACGTTCTTTTCTTATTGTCCTTTAACTTTCAATTTTGTATTTTTCTTTTTTTTTCTTTTTTTTTGGTTTGGTTTTCGCTCTACGCTGCTATAAACTTTTTTAATTAACATTGGGGTGAAACGAAAGGTTTTCGTCCCCCCCCCCCCGTTTTTTTTTTGAAGTTCGACTCCACGTACTTTGAGAGGACCTATAATTTAAAACAGGAGATTACTTCAATTACTTTACCTGCTGTAATAGGGTCTCTCTCTCTCTCTCTTGCCCTCTTTTGTTGTTGTATTTTGCCCAGGATACGAGTGCAGCTGGAAAATGTGCACTGGAATTTGTGAAATTAAATTTTTCTTCGTCACGCGAGTTTGTTGAAGGCAATATATAAACTTATGCTGTAAATATTCGCTGCAGGGGGGAGGAATGAAATGAAAATGCAATTAAACGCTGATGTTTGATGAGCACAGAAAGTCCAATTTTATTTTTTTTTCCTCTTTTCGACTGTCAATTATGCGATATACAAATAACATTATGATATTTACATGGAATTATAATCGTAATAATAATAATATAATAACGCAACGGCATTTTCACACAAATAACTCGCGTATAATATACTTTCGTAACCAATCAACATGCTTGTGTATGTGCGTGTGTTATTTTCGTTTACAATTTGTATATAAAATGTTAAACGTAAATTTTCCTCTCCTCGTATAATCGTCCTAATACGAAAAATTTCAGTACAATAATTAAACACTCTCGAACTCTCGACAAACGAAATACAAACAATCAACTTTTTGGTTTTTATTTCTTTTGCAATTGCTATTAATTTACGGCAGTTATGGGTTTTCTGTTATCTTTTATTGCAGCTTTTACGCCGTAATACACATATACACTTTTTTTTTTTTGCTTTAATGGATATTGCTCGTGGAAACGAAGCAAGTGTCATTTATTTATTGAATACTCGTATCAGCCAAGTGATTGGCTTTCTCGTGAGAGAAAAAAAAATTCTTTATGACTAGTACGCGTTTAACAAAAAAAAAATTCGTACTATAAATACATCGTATATCAAAGTAATATAAAAAAAACCGAGTCTATCAATCAACGTCGTTGATCGACATAATTGCCCGTAGCGAGTACATTAAAAAGTATTGGCAGGAATAACGATTATATAGTTAAAAAGAAAGTCCTTTTTCGTTTATTCTGAACAGTATTGTTATTATCGCTTATAGTATATCCTTTATACTGATTTTGATTTGAGTATCGTTTATATTCGCAACGAACAAACAAACAAACAAAAAATCAAACCGCATTCTTGAATTTTATTTTTTTTTCGCCAGTGTTTATTCATACGTATTTCTCTAGCTCTCCGTTTGCAAAATTGTCATTCGTTTAAATATATACAGAGAGATATATACTCGCGAATCCCCGCGACAGTTTTGTTAGGTTCGCGTGCGTCGAGAGAAGAAAAACACCGCGAGAATACTATACCCGCGGTGGTTACATATACGACGCGATATCCATATGTAAACGATAACGCTCGCAGGGTTTTATCAGCCATCTGGCTGAAAATAGAAAGAGAGAGAGAATGAAAAATGATGCATTCGTGCGCCAATCCGTTTCAATCGAACTATACTGTATCGACCTCGCGACAAATTTTCAATTCTTTTTTTTTTTCGGCCTTTATAGTGTTTCAACTGTATCTCTCTCTCTCTCTTTTTCATTCCAACGTAGCTTTGTATACCCACACTCGCGAATCTGACATTTGTTCCAATTTTGCTAGTCAAAGTCGCGTTGTCTATCAATTTGCTAAAACTACGAGTTTTTTTTATTTTTCGTTTAAACGCGAAAAATTCAAGAATGCAGCTAACAGCACATGAATTCTTTTTTTTTTTTTTTTAAATAAAACCTGTGGAAAGTATAATTAACAAAGAGTCGGTCAAAAGTGAGTTTCTCTCCGGCAAACAAAATAAATTGAATTGTCAGTATCCATGACCGGCAATACTGAATCAAACTACAGAAATAAAAAAAAATAAATAAATACAGTATAAAATTCAATGCGCTTGGCGGTTGAATTCCCTTTTCAAAAGGCGCTTTTTCTCTCATTACTTCAACAGCGTTATCAATCATGATGGGGAATTACATCCAGCTTGTGTCCTCGCTAAAAGCCAAGCTGCAAGTAATCTCTCTCTCACTCGCTGTTTTTTTTCCACCCCGTTCCTTTTCATTTCGATAACCCAAAAAAATATAACACTCATATTAATCAATCAAAAACGTGCAAATATTTCCATTTTTCAATTGACGTGTTCACGGGGATTTGATGGATAACATTTTTGTCGCCGTCGTCGTCGCTGCCTCTCTCACGGGAGTCGGCGCGCGGGGGGCCGACAATCACATTAACAAACACAAAAAATTCGGCACATACAATATATTTCGCGTACCGTATGTATATATACGTGGGTTTGCATCCTCGCGCAAACTTTTTCGCCATGGAAATATCGTTCCATAGCGCGGCTGCCTCTTTCAAGAATCTACTAGTTTTTTTTCCTCTTTAATTTATCAAAAAACCCCACGTAAAATTCGACATATACATATAATATATATATTTTTTTCATTAACTTACGTAACAGCGTTTATTTTGTTTAAATTCCTTGTTTTCTTTTCTTTTTTTTTTGCGAAACACGTATACGTCTACCTGCTCGTATGTAATTGTAATCCTTATTATTTGATTATCGTTGTTATTCCATTATTACTTTTATCACTATCCATTATAATTATTGAGATAATATCAATATCAGCACCGCCAGCGAAACAAAAAACAAAAAAAAAAAACCTCCTCTCACCACTTGCGTTGTGGTCTCTTTTCCATCGCGAGCGAAACTCGGTTTTAGAAGTTTTGCTCGGACATACTGGTATGGGGGAGCTTTTGACATTATATGTATGTACGCGTGTGTCCTCGTCGTCGTCATCGCACAAAGTTGACCAAAATCAGCCGGTCGCAGCAGCAGCAGTAGTAGCAGCGGTAGCAGCAGCGGCAGTGCCAAACTACCTCGAATTCAATTGTGCGACAATGAGTACGGCAATCAGCAAATTGGAAATCCTCTGACAATGCTCGCCGCCATTCTCAGACGTCACTGCAACATACACGATGGCATTTCATGAGCTGCACTCACACACACAGATAATTATTGGCCGAATATACGAAGGTTCATTAGTCAATGGCCGATTCTAATTAAAAATTTTTTTCTCTACTACGTTGGAAATGTTCTCTCCTATGCCTTTTGTGATCGTAGCAAGCTCATCGTCAAGCTTTTATACATATATGTATGTGTTCGCAGAAGGGGGGGTCTAATTAAAATTCTTCTCGATCGCTTCCTCTCGCGAGCGTTAGAAGAGATAGAAGGCAGAGAATTCATTAGTACAATATGAATGTGGATGGTTAGGGGGGGTCTATATACGTCCTCCCGTCTGACTGTCACCTTTGAGCTTTTTTCTATAAAAGACCAAAAGGAGAGCGAAAAAAAAAAAATAAAAAAAAAAGCTCGTAGAAAAAAAAAAAGAAGAGAGAATGAAGGTTGAATCCGTTTCTGACTGATGCTCGGGAAATGCGACTCGAAGAGAATTTCGCTGAGGATCGAAATTACAGTTACTCGTCGTCGAGTTCCTCTTTGTCCCTCTCAATTACTTTCCAAACGACGTTGGGGTAAAAAAAAAAGCTCCACTATTTTTTTTTCCTCTCTCACTCTAACGTCAAAAAAAAAAATAGATGAAAAGTACGAAACGGTTTACGCAAAAGTTTTTTTTTTTCGGCAAACGGATGTAAAAAAAGCTCGCAACTGCGATATCGTATATATTAGGAACCAGCGTCGATAAGCGAACGCTAGACACGATCTGCAGTCCTCTCCAAGTTTCGGCAAGTTTTGTCCCTCTCTCTCTCGTCGCGCCAAGTACTTTACGCGTTTTCCGGATAATCAGCTATGCAAAGGGTCTCCAACGCTGCTCGTTTACGGCCAAGTTGCGGATATAACCTCCCTTACCACAGCGTCGTTATAAATATCTAATAGAAACTTTGTATTGTGTTCGAAAACGGGGGAAGGGTGAGGAGGAGTATACGCCGCGTATATGTATACACACAACGGCAGCGGCGATGGCGATTTGGCAAAGCCCTCCGCACAGCAGCAGCAGCTACGCTACGAGATCAATGAACCATATCCCACGGAATATTGATGAGGCTATCTCTCTCGAAATTTTGCGTTGCGTATATATACATATAACGAATTGATTTTCATCCGTGTCTGTGTGTATATATATACGTTATTGCGGCAATTAATTTTCAAATACGTCGGATATTACGCGATTCGCGATAAATAACCGTTCGCGAGCGTATAACGGTATATATATAGTTTTGCCGCAAAGTCGATATTGCAGTAGCAAGCAGCACAGCTTTTCAACCCGAAATCTCTCGTCCCGCAGTCGCGGGTAGTTTGGAAATTAGTTTTGACGACTTCTAGCTTTAATCCCTTCACCCCCCTTCCTCACACCTTCAGAGAATCGCAAAACTCGTATTAACGCGATAAGAGTTCATGCGGTATATAGCGGTGAGCGTGTCAAACTTGTAATTTCGATATAAAGTAAAGACGTACTTAATATACATATATATTTTTACCTCTTTCAGGCCTCGGTTCGCGTAAATTCGTGCCGAGTCTGAGCTCGCTCGTCTGCTCGTAGATACCATCGATTTTGGCGGTGCAACGCAAGTTCAACTGGCCGTTAATATAGTGGAACGGCTGCAAGTGAAGCTTCAGCTCGGTCGACTGCTGCTGCTGCTGCTGTAGCTGCTGTTGATGCTCCGAGATGCTGTTGTAGTCGTACTTCTTGTCCGTATACTGCTGCTGCTGCTTGTTGGTTTCGCCACCTACCTGTAAATCACGACAAGACAAAAAAAGAAAATTGGTGTTAATCGTGTCGGAATGACTTTCTTTTTTGAATGAAAATTCTTGCTCAAAGATTATATATACTATAGCTAGCTTACTCGTCGTTTCAGCTGCAAGATATATAATGCATAACTTACAGCTCTCCTCCGTGAGCTTTCCAAAGATCTCTCTGGGCAAAAGTTGATAAAGCGACGAAAGGGAGAGAGAAGAGAGAGAAACGAGACGAGAGAGTTATGGCGGAGCTATATATACTCAGCGAAAGAGTGAGGAGAGGAGCAGTCGTCTGATGTAAATCTTGAAGCTTTTAACGATATTCATTGGCGATGAAAGACAAAAAAAAAAAGGTATATAACTCGATTTTACGATCAAAAGAGAGAAAGATAGAGCGACAACCCTCTTCTCCTTCGATAATCGTCGCTTCATCTATAATACAAACTTTTTCTTTGCCGCGAATAAAAAAAAAGAAAGAGAAAAAAAAAATTGCAACGTTATACACCACGAGAAGAAAGAAGCAAGTAAGAAGAAGAGAAAAGAAAAAAAAAATTGCCTCGTTTTCTCCAACGGGCGGCGGCGACGCGACGAGTGAGTAGAGAGAGCTGCGGTTATCTCGCCTAAGGCTATCCAAAGCTCCCCTACTTCACTAATTAGCCGTGTGCTCGCGAGCGCGAGAAACGCGAAGAACACTCTCTGACCTACATGTATCTCTCTTTCGAACGGGGAAATTTTCACTTTTCCGCGGGCGAAGAAAAAACAACTTTTTCACCAACGTTCGAAAAATTACATGACAATTTTGCCCAACGTATCACCCCTTGTTTTTTTTTACGACTTTAACACACACCGACGAATTTATTTCGTCTCGAAAAGGGAGAAAACGATTTGCTTTTAACAACCTTCACCAGGGCAGTACGTAGCTTTGGTATTGTGTGCGCGTTGCTCGCTATATAAACGGATATGTCTTAGCTGGTTGGCCGTTGAGGTCCGAGGGTGTGCAGCAGCCGCCCCAACGAAACGACTCTCGCACCACGGCACCACCGCGCGTTTACGATAAAGGATGTTCACCCAGCACACACACATATACTCACACATACAGACATATAGAACGACATAAACCGTCGACACGATAAAGAGCATTTTCCAACGTTATATAGATTTCTATAAACAGACAACTATACTATATACAACTCGAGAGAAATGATACGATATAACGATTATAAATTGTGCGCAGTACGCTTTTGGTAAACTCGCGTTATATAACTTCTGTCGAACGGAGCGAGAGAGAGAGTAGCCAACTCGATTTCCCTCGTATAAAGCGAAAGCACCTATAAATAGGTCATAGGGAGTATAGTTGAGATCCGAGACACATAGACACACACGCGGATGGATGCATACCCGTGACGTTATGACATTGAAGGCGCACTAACGACATACTCTTCCCCCCCTATACTCTGTGCTTATACACGTTAACTGCTGTCTATAGACTTGAATAACTTTCACGTTTTTTTTTTTTTTTTTTGAGATTATTGCCCGACGATTTTCTTTCTCGTTATATATACACCTTTCGAGCGCGATTATCCTATGAATATATATACACAGATATGGGAATAATGGATAATTGAGAGGAGGCAAATATTTGACCGGAAGGAAATTGAGAGAAGCTTTGCTTAAGTACACATAACATGCACGTATCGAATAGTCACTCAATCAATAGTCGTGTATTTACTTGAGCTAGATTTCTCGGATGTGTAATAATCATCGATTTTTTTTCTTCTTATTAATACGTACCGACAGATCGTTGAGCGTGAATGAAAGTCTGGCCGGTGGTTTTGAGGGTGGAGAGGTACAATTTGCTTTTAGAATCTCTCCCGGCTCGTAACGTCGACGTTCCGATATCAGCACTGGCTTACCTTTCGGTACGGCTTTTTTTTTTTTGGAGGAAAAGGAATGAAACAATTGAGGTTTTAGTTTCTTTTTTTTTTATTCTTGGGGGGTCTTTGTACTTACAGACGACGGTGAGTACTTTGGAGCTACTGGCTGTGGTGAAATTCGGCGCGTCTGTGGTGACCTCGCAGCTGAAATTACCCGACAATGGGAAGTCGACGTTGAGTATCGTCACTTGACTCTCGTTCGAATTAGCTGGCTGTTGAGAAAAAAAAGAAGATTTTTTTACAGGTGAGTTTTATTTTCTCGAATTGACATGTATAAGTAACAAGACTCACGTCGACGGTAATCCAAGTGAAATTGAGAATTTTCGTCTGCGGCGTCTCGCTGGGTGAATATCTGTAGAACTCATGGTTGCCGCGATACCACTTGAGCGAGTAAAGGGGAGCTTGCTCAAGCTCGTAATGGCATCTTAACGTCGCCTCGTGTCCGTGCTCCACCTTCTCCGGTATCAGCTCTAATCGTACATTTTTCAGACAGCTCGCGCCTTTCGTTAAAAGAGAGAAAACAGACAGAAAAAAAATGTTCGTTATACACAATGGAACATACACATACTACGGAGTTGAGTGATTTTTAATTGGTGAATCGAAAGCTTTTGATTTCTGTCGGCGAACAAAAGGTGGAAAACGGAGTGCGCTTTTGTTACACTTTCAAACGGCGTTTTACGAATGGATAATATCTCTCGGACTAATTGCTTGTGCGAGCGATGCCGACGAAGTTTTCACAAGCTTGTTACTTTAGTAAGAAACATTTTTCATTTACTTTTCTTTCGTTTTAAACTTGTCTTCTTCTAACCCTCTTTTTTTTTATTATCTCGAGATCAGTCCAACTTGTCAACGGAGCTTTAGACAAAGTTTAATTAAAAAAAAAAAAGAGTTGACACTCTAGTCTTTCGTCGATGTAACTCGTAGCCCACAGAAATAATTTTTTTTTTTTACTTATCAACTTACACACTTTGCCGCTGAAGTTTTCAACGCTAAGCGTCGTCGCGATAGAGACTTTTGCTTTTCGAGTTAGCTAGAGTAAGATAAAATAGTTCCCTTATCCTTCAGAAACTAACAAACCTCCTTAGAGCCATAACTACACTCGAAGAATGCTCTCTCCTCTCGTTTTTTGGGATCCACTCGAAAACTCAATCAAAAGCTATATCCTCGAAAAAGAGAGAGAAAAAATAAAAGCTTGCTTGATTCTTCGCCGAGACTTCTTTTACTAGTTTGCTGCTCACCCTATTTTTCATAGCATTCTTTCTTTCTCTCTCTCTCTTTCACAAAGTGAAAAGTCATTTGCGCGGCAGCGCGCGCAAACTCTCTCGACCGAGGAGGCACAAGCAGCGGCAAGTATCGAAAGCCTTTTTTTTTCCTTTTTCTCTCCTCTTTCCTTCTCCCCCCACGAAAAGTTTTTCGCGCTGACGAAAAAAAAAGTGAAGAAGAAGGGCTCAAAGCGTCATTTCCACTCGCACTTTTATATAACATCAGCAGTTTTTTTTTTCTACGATGATAATAACCAGCTTACTCTTTTAGCCGAAAAAAACTTTTGTATATATGTGTATCGAAACGCGAATCGCACTTTCATAATAATACACAAACGCGGAAAAAGTTTTTCTGTTTTTTTTTTCGCCGAGGGAGAGAAGATCTATAAACTTGACGAGTAAATCTTTGAATGTTCGACGATTGCTGAATAAAACTCGTATACATGCCACTACGCTTTGCTTTTTTTTTTCTCTCTTCTCTCTTTCTGTGCGCGCGCTTTCGCGAAACGTTTGAAAGAAGCCCACCGCTATACTGCCGCAGAGTTTGGCGTTCACGCTCGACTTAACTTTGCTCTCGCGTTGTATTCTTTTCTGCGAAAATACATTCAGAGATTGCATATGCAACCGAACGTGGAAACGAAAGTATCCGAATACATTCGACAAGATATACGACGTATACATACCGAGAGTGCCTTTGTATATACGAAGAAAAAAAAATACATATAAGTCTTTTTGATTTTTTTTTTTCGTGTTCTATCGAAGATTTCCCTCGAGCTACAGACAACAAACGAAATATTTTTATCAATTTAGTCGTTGCGCGCGTGTGAAAAATTGGATTTTCCAAAAAGCAAAGTTAAATTGCGAAAAACGTCGAATATAATATAAACGCTTATATATAAACAAAACGTGGAAAAATTTAAAGGCGCCAACTTGTTACTGCCAAGAGTGTAAAGGTAACGAGCGAGGTAAAAAAAAAAGAAAAATAAAAATAAAATAAAGGGAAAAGAAGAAATGCATTTAGGAATAGTAGACAGACATTTTCTGTCGGTGAAAGAGAGCAGTTGAGGAAGTAAAACCTTTTCCTTCCGCAACGCGTAGCTTCGCTCTCGGCAGAGAGATGCTTTTCCTCTCTAATTACAAGCATCGGGCGCGTCGCTCGTCTCAGTCTCGCACCTCCGCGGGAAATTATTCCAGTGAATTTAAGAGCTCGTTATGTGCCTTTTCCTCCTCCTCCTCCTCCTCCTCAACAGTTATACGACGAGCGATCTTCTTCTTCTTTTTTTTTTTCCTTCATTTTCCCAAGCCAATTTCACGAATATACTTGCGAGATGATTATATCGCGCACGCACATAGCGTGATGTAATTATGATACAGAAAAAAAAAGCACATAATTGCAAATGAAGATACGTGCTTAGAAGAATAAAAGAATCTAATCCAAACGTTTACGATCAAATTTAACACGAGAAACCTCGAAAAAAAAGAAGTTTAAAAAAAAATGAAATTGCCGTATAACCAATTTGCCATCGAGGAAAAAGAAAAACGTCAGTGTCACGCGTCAGTTAGCCGATCGAAGGCGCACAAAAATCTCGCTCGTATAGGGGTGGGTGGGTGATGGAGAGTAATATATCATATCGTATTATATCCGACGAAGCGAAAACAGAGATGATAAGAAAACAATTTGCTCGGGCGAAAAGAAAAACTTTCTCTCTTTCTCTCACACACTGGGATTTGACAGCTTAATCGTGATGTAAGCCCTTTTTTTCTCTCTCTTTCACGAGAGCAAATTACTTCATATCAATTTGACACATGAAAAGAATAAAAAAAAAAGGAAATCACTCGTATTATATATATTTGATTTGTAATTGAAAGGCAACAAAGCCCTCGAAGGCGTTATTTTATACATTCAACGTATAGCATTTTACTCTTTGAAAAACGGACAGCCTTCGGGGCGTCTCTCTCGAACAAACACTCTCTCTCCAAGTCTCAGAGAGAGAGAGAGAGAGATAGAAAAAAAGGGGCAGGAGAGAGAGAGAATTCCAAGCCGGCACAATATTGTCGCGGCTGCTTCTCTTCTTCTTCTTCTTCGATTTTCTCAAAGACAGCACACGTCGACCGAATTTCCTCTTTTCTCTCTCTCTCTCTCTCTCTCTGCCTTTCGCTAACTGCTTCAGCCTTTTTCCCCCCAGTCTTTGTTTTTTTTACCGTATATATCGAGGGTGAAAAGATAAAGAGAAATAAACGAAGCATTCACCACTGTCTCTCTCCCTCTCTATTTTTTTATTTCTTTCGATTCGTTATAAATCCATAATTGTCTAAAACGTGCAAGAGATTATAAAAGAAGAAGAAACAAAAAAAAAAACGAGTGAGTGAGAGATGATAGTAGTAGGTGAAACTTGGCTGTGAATTCATTAAAAGGCAAACGTTCTCTCTCCTACGCGAGATGAGCGGATCTCGATCATAAATAATTTCACGCATTAATGAAGCAGTTAAAGACGGAGCTTCGGCGAGGAGTAAGTTTAAGTTTCCGAGATACCGAAGCGCTGGCACATCTATCTCCAAACTTTATACAGCGAACTATAGTCTTTGAAAAAATAAAAGAGAAATCTCATGATACATTAAACGCACGTAAGTTCTTTGAACCCTTCGTCAAATAAAAAAAAAAAAAAACTAGGTGCGGTCATCTCGCACACCCTACGTGTGTGTCTAAGTCATTACACGCGTCGCCGCGGTGGGCAACTCGGAGCTTTTATTTCGAATGACTTTCGCATGCTATGTAGACGCGCCCGCGTGTATGTACCTATATACACCACGACGGAAGATAAACGACGCATTAAACTGATTAGACGCGCGAGCTACGCGCGCGGAGGCATATGGCTTCGAATAATTTACAAGGCGCGACACCTATATATATGTATATATTACACACTCCGCGCGAATGAGATATTTTTTTTTTTTTTTCATAATCTAATGGAAAGAAATGTACATTTCCTCGATACATAAAAAAAACCTACGTTTTATAGCATCTCTCCCCCTCTCTCGAGAGAGAGAGATTGATTGAAAGATTCGATGTATATATACATATAAATATACGATAATATCGATGAAATATACGCTTGGAAGATATATATATTAAACGGCATGTAAATGCGCACATCAAGCGACATACGTGGTACGTACGTACACATGCAGAGACAAAACAGATTGCAAGGGAATTCAATTGAACTACGAACATCTACACACACACATATATATATATATATATATACATATACATATATATATGTAGTTTACGCTGGCAGATTAGGATGAAAATTTGCTTGCGAGGCGTGTACTTGCTCTCTCTCCCTCTCGTCCTCAGCATGGTACGGCTCTCGCGGCTCTCTCCCATGGAAATTCTGACGTTAACTCAATAACCGTCTCTCTCTCTCTCTCTCTCTCTAGCACGGAAAGCAATTAGTTATATTGCGTTTCCATATACACACTATATATCTCTCTCTATAGGTATGAGATGATGTACTTTTGCTTTTCCCCAACCGCCGAACTTTTAATCAGAGTTGTGTGTGATGAAACGACGAGTGATGAAGAGGAATTTTATTGAGTGTCGAGGAGAGAGTAAACACTGTTATATAAGTGTATTATTATATTGACGCAATTATCACTGCTATTTGCTTGTAGCTGGGACGCGCGCGGGGGGATTCTTGGCAGTTATAAGTTTACTTTGTCAGCGACAGAAAAAGAAAGAGAGAAAAAAGAATAACACACACGAACGAGTGTTCCAATTATCCTCGGGGGAGGGCTTTAGCCGAGAGAGAGAGAGAGAGAAAGACAGAGCGAAAAACACGGAGGGGGAGACACATACAAGTGTCGCGAGAGAGAGAGAGAAAGAACATAAGCTTCGGGCGGTATAAGAGATTGTATGAGTGTTAGAAAAGAAAAAAAAAAAGATGCGAAATTGAAGTGAACAAAAACAACGACGATAAAAAAAAAAGAAAGTTACATAAAAAGTCACGAGATATATAATTATAAAAGCGTGAAAAATAACCCCCCCTTTTTTTTCCTAAATGTCTCTTTAACGACGTGTTCACGCCTATTTTTCATTCTCTCTCTCTCTCCTTCCCCAACCCTAATAAACTCGTTTTCTCTCTCTCTCCGACACCCGCGAGTTTTAAAAATAGAACTTTGAGCTATGGATCCTCATCCGATTTAATTAGAAAAGTTTTCCGGGGGGAAAGGGGGAGCGAGAGAAGAAGAAGAATAAAAAGAATGTGTTTAAGAGCGAGAGAAAAACGCTGCGTTGTTATATTGCTTTTGGGTGCGATTTATTCGACGTGCGAGGAGCGGGTACATCGTAAAAATCCCCTACAAACCGCAAGACATCAACGATACTGTACACAACATGTGGGCGCGCGCACGAAACGAAGACAGAAGGGAAGTAAAAATAAAAGAAAGATCTGTCATCGCTTGGCACTTTGTTTTCACTTCTCGGCTTTTTCTTTTATATATGTCCAATTCCAAAAAAAAAAAAATCGATTAATTCGGCAGCTTTTTCTCAAATATTTAAATTGCGACGACGCTCTCAATTTTATGTCGGCGGGGGCATTAAAAAATTCGTAATGCTCTGGTCCATCCTCTCCTTTCATGTGACACAAACTTTTTTTTGCATTTGACAGTGTTAAAATCACGTGAAAACTCGGACATCTATAAAAACGAAAATCAAACCCTTTTACGGTTTCTTATGGTTTTTTTTCGAATTTCATAAGAAACGAAAAACGATAGCGTTAATCTGACTTCAGAATCAGATTTTACGGCTCAAAATACGTTGAAACCCATATCTTGTTTTTTTTTACTTTGAATTTCGACCTCTGTAGAGCTCTGAAAACACACAAAATTGATTGAACATGCCAGATTTGTCATTTTACTAGTATTTTTAGTTTTTCTGCACTGTTGTAGTTTAAAAAGCTCTACAAGCGTCGGAATTTCGAGTAGAAAAAAAAAAACAAAATATGGTTTTCGATGTATTTGCGGATTCTTTTTTGACCGATTTTATGAATTCTACGGATAAAACAAGGGTGTCACAAGCCTTTTTGAGGACGGGCCTTTTTGTTTTTCGATTCGTTCTGTAATGTAGAATGATAATCTGAAAGAATTAAAAGCGTCGATTCAATTTCCCATTTTTCAAAACTGGTGCCAAATTAATCGATTTTTTTTCTGTGGAATTGGACATAATAATATATAAAAATTTTCACCGCGAGACAAAAGACGAATGGTGAAGTGATAATACCATCTGAATATCGCATTTCGACAAACTTCGCTCTGCGGCAAAGCTTGCGCGCGCGAACATCTTGTACTTTAACAAGGAACAGAACAGCGCCAGCGCAGAGACAGACAAAGCGTATATCTGAGACTCTTAGTTTAACTGCCACAACCAGTTTCTACCGTCTCTCTGTACCAAATCCAATAGTCTAACTATAATACACTTGGAATGTAAAGCTTGCACGCGTTTTATTTTTCTCTGTTCATTGGAGGTAAGAAGAGACGACGACGACGACGACGCCGAGGAGGAGACTTAATCGATGCCCCATATAAGTTGATCACTTTCAAAGGCTTATGTGCCGCGAGAGAAGTGCACGGAAAATCAATTACCTCGTTGAGTGTTCATATATATATACATTCAAGCTCGCGGCGGCTGGGTCGCTCACAAGCAAGCGGCTGAAAAGTTTTTTTCGTGAATGTGTATGTATGTGTTCGTAGAGAGAGAGAGAGGGGGGATAGAAAAAAGTTTTGGAATCGCTAAATTTTATGCCAACTCGAGAATTGCTTCGAGCATTGCCTATCCCTCCCTTATATATCCTCCCAGCCATCGATAAACTTTTTTTTTTTCGAAAAAAAAAAAGCTCAGTCTTTTTTTTTATTGTGTCTCGTAAAAAGTGCCTCGTGGCGATACGTCAATCTGCGAAGTTTCTTCCTTTTTTTTACTCTCGTGTGTGTGTGTGTTCCAGGTTTACTGCCGTGTGCGACTCTAAAATTTTCGGAGTATGCTTCACCTCCCCCCACCTCCCTTTTCGCGCTCTACGCTCATCGCCGAATTCATTTACATACATCTCTTTGCATATTCGCATATTAATGTTATCCCGACGCGTAAAGTTTTGGCGGACACACACATTTTACTTTTAAACTCTCGCTCCCCCCGTCGTTCGCTCGTTTTCGTTGTTTATTTTTTTTTTTTTTCGTTCGTTCGTTCGATACGATGGGCGAAACGCGCTCAAGCATTGTTTTAACGAAGGGCATTTGTAAAGTACCGCTGTTCTTTTTTTTTTGTTTGTTGTTGATCGCCCTTCGTCGAATTATTCGCGTTGCTCACTTTTGCCTCAATCTCCAAAAAAAAAAAACTTTCGTTACATACATACGAGTGCTTTTGTTTATATGCCCATGGCAATGTCAAAACAAAATAAAAGTTACTCGTTGAATATTCAAAACTCGCGAATGTACGAAAAAATTCGCCCAAGGAAAATTTGAATTCCAATAAAAGATTTATGCGGCGATGCAACGATTTTTATTATTTTTTTTTTCTTTTACACTCGTAATTCCGCGCGCATGGTTAACGAACTTTATAAACTAACGAAAGTTTTAAATGAAAAAAATTTTTTTTTTTATCCCTCACCCTCACTTCTCTTTACCGTAAGGTTTGTTATTGTTCGAGCACTTGCGTCGAATGTTTTTGTGTGCCGTACGGCGGCAGCAGCAGCAGCAGCTTTCGGTAAAAGTTCGTAAAGTTATATCCCTCACCAACACACCCAAAAAAAAAAAAAAAAGAAGCTAGCAGCTAATTGAATTATGATGGCGAGTGAGAGAGAAAGCACTAATGAAAGTAAGTAACTTTTTGAAGATTTAATACCATTTGCGTATGCATCGGACTGCGCGCGCTCGCGAGAGAAGCCTTTAGTGATCCAAACTCCCCCCCATCCATTTCAATCCTCTCAATGATCTTTCCAATCTCTGCGTTTAATTCTCTTGTTTGTTTGGGGCTAAATGCTCGAGAATGGTATTTTGGCCGAAATTCGCGCGCGTTCGCGCCGAGGATGAATCGCGGGCAAATATCCAATCGAAGCGATTAGGAACTACTGCTGCTACTGCTGATCTTAGTGTGGTACTATACTATGCCAGGGAGAGAGAAAAGGGATTAAAAGTGGATGAGTTTCAACGAACTTGTTTACTTTGTTAAGCGCGTACGTATGTATGTTGTCGTCATTATATGGAAGCTTTTTCCGTTGAATCAGCTGCTACTGTCGTTTTTGAATTCGTGTTGTTTCGTTTGTTTTTTTTTAAAACGTTCGATCGTGTATTTATTGATGGTGTATCTCATTTACAGCTGCGAGTTTGTTGGTTTATTTCAAACAGCGATTCTTTAAATCGAGCTGGATCGTTGAAAAATTGACGGGATAAAGTTAGGCAATGACTGATGAGCGATTGTAAAACACACAGGGTATAGATAAATTTGATTTGTTCGTGCGCGCTCTGGTAAATATATTCGAGTGTCTAAAAATAATTTTATTTAAAACTAGAAGCTTCATAGACAACAGATTCGACTGAATCAATTTTTCCAATATAAACTGTGTTTCAAATCCTTCTGCCATTTCACGATGAATCGTACGGTGTATTTTATTCTATTTTCGCAGTGTAGTCGATCAAAAAATTCTTTTATTTTCAGACGCGGAAATTTATTCGTATCCACAATAGACTGTGGAATTCGCACTATATTGAATTTTTCCAAAATAGCAACGATAATTTTTTTTTTCCGTGAAAACAATGTTCGGATTTTTTTTTAACTTTTTCCAATAAACTGTGAACGGCATATTGTTCTTTTTTCAATGTTTCTTGTATAGTCCATTAAAACAAAAACAATTATTCACACACGCACGCGCTATTTTTCGCGTGATATGTGCAAAAAAAACGTTTATCCAAATCATACTCTAGAACAGAATTTTCCCTCTATACCCGCATTAAAAAAAGCAACATTCAACAACAGTAAACACACAAACAGACGCATAAACACTCAAAAGAAAGTGTTTAATTCTCGCAGTCGAGCGAGCAATAATAAAACGCAAATTTATTCATACAAAGATCCACAAAAACACACCGCAGAATAAAAAAAAATATCCTTTGAAAGCATATTATACACGCAACTATATACGCGTCCGCGGTGAAGCGTGAAAGCATGAAGGGATATACACACAACAAGAGAGTCTAACAGCTGGAGGGGTAGCCCAGTGCAGTTGACAAGCAAAAGGCAAGAAAAAGTGTTGTTCGCACGCGCAGAGAATAATAATCGGTATACATACTAACTTCTCGCGCTTTTGATATCCCACACGAAAAAAAAAAAAAAAAAATTTCAAAACGAAGAAAACCCCCCTATGGCGTCAAAGTTACTATACACATACACACTCTCGAAAGGAAATCAGCCAAGCGATAAACGATGCGTCACACAGCTTCAGTATCCATCGCCCGCGTTGGAAATGCGCGACGCGCGGGATAAATAAGTTTGCCCGACAAACCTAATCCGACACATAAATTCCCATGTGACAAGGAAGCTCTCGTCGTCGTCGCTCTCTAACTCGCCGGGCACGAGGGTATTATAGAGCTCGACGCTTCCAACATTACACCGACACACACACATACACTGAAAAGCACACACTTTTCGAATGGTTTATTATCGCACTTGCGTATCCGATGAGCGTGTGTATTATTAAAACCCCTTCTTTTCTAAAATTATCCTTATTTCTCAAAATAAACACGGCGCAAACTCTCTTCGATTGCGCGCTCGTGACCCTCCGCGGGCGTAAACGCGCCTTGTTAACCAAGTCTACTCGTTCTTTAGCCCTCTTCGATAGACCGAGTCGGCGGTGGCAAAAGCGTTATATAGCGAGAGCAACACAGCCGTATAACCGCATTGTGTGTGTGTGTGTGTGTATACGCACTTTGTAAAGCGCATGCATCTGTGAAAACCATACCAGGCATGCGAATTTACAGCCGTGGTGGCGGTGATGGGAATACCATATCGTTTATTTTTAAACTCTATATGTCCAATTCCATAAAAAAAACTCCATTAATTCGGCACCGTTTCTACTAATTTTCTAATTAGGGGGCATGCTTATTCTGGAAGGCTTTTCTTCTAGTATTTTTCATGTAGAACCGAAAAAAAAAACTTGGTCCAACATTCTGTTTTCGGCTAAAATAACCAAAAACAGCTGAAAATTTAACGAATAATATAGGTCTTTTTTGTGATTTACTCAAAGTCTATTATTTTTAGACAAAAACTAATGACGGATTCGAATTCAGCACGTGAAAATACATGGAAATAGTCTATTTTAACCGAGGAATCGAAAAAAAATTTTTTTCCCTTACTTTTGAATTTTGAAGGGAGAGTACCCCTGAGAAATCTAGCGGAAAAAAAGTTTTCGATTCGTGGTTTAAAATAGGCTATTTCCATGTATTTTGACGCGCTGAATTCGAATCCTTTATTAGTTTTTGTCTAAAAATTATAGTCTTTGAGTAAATCACAAAAAACACTTATTATTCATTAAATTTTCAGCTGTTTTTGGTTATTTTAGGCCAAAAACAGAATTTTACCCTCTCCGGCCATGATGGGCGAATTTTTTTTTTTGGGTTCTACATGACAAATACTAAAAGAAAAACCTTCCAAAATAAGCGTGCCCCTAATTTGAAAATTTGTACAAACGGTGCCGAATTAATGGAGTTTTTTTTATGGAATTGAACATATACGTATCTCGTTAGTTAGTCGATTTGCGTGTATGTGTTTACCAATAGTTTTCGATTAATTGAAAAAATATATATATTTATCGGATTCGAGATTTATAAATATAAAATTCTCGTTTTCTTTTGTCCCTCCCCTCGCTTTCAGGAGTAGATTGCGCGGGTGCGGAGGATGTATAAGCTTGTATCAAAAAACCGTTTAAATTTTCCAATTACTTTCGTTTCTGCCGATGAATAGCTTCTGTCGCTGGTCTCTCGAAAATAAAAAAGAAAAGCAAAATCCATCAGCACCGTTCGCGTGTGTACATATTTTTTTTCTTATTAATTATCGAAATAGATTTTTTTTCGTTAATTGGAAATTTATTTTTTCACGTAGAAAGAAAAAAAAAAGAATTATTATATATGAGAGTGTATCTCGTTTATTTTTCTCTCTTTGTGGGCCACATGAGAGAGAGAGGGCGAAGGTGTGAGTTGGAGAAACTGGCACAGCTTGTGGCGCGACAACCAACAGTTGTTACTTATTGTCGGCACTTTCTCTCTCTCCTACTTTTCAACTCAGAATTTTTTTTCTCTCCCTCTCGCGCGCGCACACACTTCTTCACCTCCTTCTTTTTTTTCGGTTGAGTTTTTGTGACGCAACGTTTCTTTTGTCAAAAAATACACACACGAGAGTTTAAGTATATAAGCGCACCTCGCGAGGGTTAGGTAAAAAGAAAAAAAAGCTCGAAAAGTACTTAGTTTCTCTCTCTCTCTTCTTTTTTTCGCGTATAACTCTCGAGGCGATTTATCGAACATCGATACAGTGAGAGAGAGAGAGCAACTCACTCTTCCAGCAGCAAACCACAAACTGTCAAATCTATCCTACGCTCGTTTTTTTTTCTCTCTCCTTCGTCTCTTTCATCGCTTGTGTATATACACACACAGAAAGAGCCGCGAGTTTTGCTTTGATCGTCTACCACGGCGCGTCTATACGTCATCACGACAATTTTTGCTCTTTCACTGCGTGGAAAATCAATTATACACGATAGAAGAGCGAGGGAGAGATGCGCCCAGCATGCTCTGTCGATGCGGAAGCATCCAGCAGCAGCCAACAGCAGCGACGTTATAATAGAGTCAAAGCCATCGACCTGCAGAGACAAGCCAAGCAAGCAATAACAACAACTACCGTCGAAGCTTTTGTATATGTGTTCATGAGCGAGTTGTGTCTTTGACGTTGATAACAGGGAGCGAAGAGACGTGGAATAACTAGTATAAACCAATCTCTATAGTTTTGTAATAAGGACTATACATACATATAAACTTTACAAACGACGTCAGCTAATAGAGTTTTAGTCTCGTAATCCAAAACACGCGGCGTTGGGTGGAGGCACTTGGCTAAATAGTCATTTGGATGCTCCCACACTGTCCTTTCTCTTTTTTTTTTTTTGGTATACCGCTGCTGCTGCTGCGGCAATTTAAAATTATTCCGGCAGGCAGAGGTGTGCGGAGAGAGAGAGAAAACGATGCATAATCATGAGCAAACACCCAAGCAGCTACCCTACCAACCTCGTGATAACACCAACCACCACCAACTACTACTACTACACTCGGCTTGTTTTTCTTTTTTTTTTTCACTCTCTTACTCTTTCTTATGCGCGAGGCAGCAGGCAAGAAAATTGGACACTGCTCTATGCTTTTTACGAGTGTACTTGAGAATTCTAACGAGATTGTTTGTCCGCGCGCGAGAGAGAGAGAGACCCAATTGCAATCAACTGGCGTCAAAGGGGTAAGAGAGGGAAACAACTCCCCCCACGCTTACAAATATAAGCACACCGCTACGACGACGACGACGACAAGAGGCAAATACACTTCAAGCCACCGAGGAAATTTACTTATCCTTCTTTCATTTCGCTTTTGGTTTATAATGGATTCGGAGAATGACGTTTCTTACTTATTCTTTCCGGCTGTGTGCGCGCGCTCTAGGAAAAAAAAAGAGCTTTTTATCCGATTTATGTAGCGCGGTTATCGTTCAATCTCCTTTTTTTTGGAATGAAAAAGTAAAAACAAACATAAATTGCAGGCTGCTTTTTTTTTATTTGTGTAGAGTGTTGCGCTCGCGCGTGCGAGCGCGTTGGCAAACAGTGAAATATGTAATTTCAGCTTTGAAAGATACCAATTTATTTCTTTGACACGCGACCAGTCGCGTACACGTAAATCTCGTCTTGCTTTTCTTTTTTTTTGAAAAGTCTTTTTTAATTAAAATCTTTGCGCGAAAAAAAAAAGAAACTGTATCAATTTCAATTCTAAAGGATATTGCGCAAAGTGATCGGACTGATCTCGTTTTTTTTTCAATTAATTCGGATGAAGAAATAAAATAATGAAAATGCCTTACCAGTTACAACGAGTGTAACAATCAGCGTCGTCGCCGTCCACACGTGGAAAATCATCTGTCAATCGTGATTTTCAAAAAAAACAGTCCACCTCCTCTTCCAAAAAAAAAAATAACAATAAGTTATTTCTCACAAGTACATAACACTCAATATCGTTCCTCTCGACATCATCTTTAACACTTATAGCACTCGCCGGTGGCAACGAAAAAAAAGAGAAGAAGAATAAACAAGAAAAAGCTCAAACGGATAGAGAGCGAAGAAGAGTAGCAGTAGCAGCAGCGGAAGGAAGCATCGAGATCAAGCTCAGCGACGGCACTGAGCGAGAGAGGCGGCTTTTTTGGCGCGCCTGGAGCCAACTCAGAGAGAGAGTGAGAGAGACAATTCTCAGTGCGCATGCTCGTTTTGTTCGTACACATTTCTCTCCCTCCAACCACGCAACACCCCTTTTCGCCGCGAATCCGTTATACCGTGTTTACCCCCCTTTTTTGCATACAACAGTCAACCAAAAAGTTGTAACACTTTGCAATCGTTAAAAAGAATAAAATAAAAAGTTTTTGACTCTTTTGTTTTTCTTTTATTGTCGTTACGGAAGAAATAACGAGAGCGCGAACGTGTAGTTATATTGTACCTTATTTCTTCTTCTTCTTTTTTGTTTCTTACACACTACGTAGAAAGAGAGAGAGAGAGCGAGTGCGTATTTACTTGGCTTATTTTTCTTTTTGCTCGCGCTTTCTTCCTTTCTATCTTTTTTTTTTTGGCCTTTTCCTCAGCGCTGCTCTGGCGCCTTTATTCTTCTCAAGCCGGCCCCCGTGATTTCTAGATTCCGGAAGCTGGAGTAGAGGAAGAAGGAAAAGAAGAAGCAGCGCTCTTGCTTGCTCTCCCTCTCTCTCTCTGAAATATCGCCAAGACATCAGTCTGTTCTCTCTCGGGCTTCTACTGGCCGTTTTGTGTCCGCTCGCTCTGAATAAAATGCTCTTCAATCGTACCTACGAGGCTGAAAAAAAAGTATATACCAATTTTCGATGACATCGAAATTGCTTTTTTTTCATATTTATATTACGAACGTATCTTCAGCTTCTTCTTTTTTTTATAAACGATCGCGTGTAGAGAGATAGAGAAAAATCCGCGAGTGCGAAAAAAAAAAGCCGCAAAGCTATTCTCGGCTAAAAATAAGTGCTTGCAATCCTGCCGACGTAAGTTATGTCCTTTTGCTTTTGCAACGCGCGTTTATTTCTACATCTAGGCGATGGCTATTCATCTTTTTCCTTCGCATCTGTCTTTTTCTTTCGTTAGCTCGAGAGAGAGAGAGAGGGCACGCTTATTCTATGGGGATAATGAAAAAGTTTATTCATTCCGCGGAAAAAGAGAAACTTTTCGCTGATGCAGGAGTTGTTCGTCCCTCCCCAAACAATGTATATATATATTTTTTCTACCAGATTACTTTTACTCTATTATTTTTTCTTTTTTCTTTTATCGCGTCGAATCGTCGTAGTTATTTACGTCTTCTTTTTTTTCCAATCGATCAAGCTTGTACATACATTTAATCATCATTGTTTTTTTACGGGCGTGTTACATTTTTTTTCTCCAAAGGTGTGCAAAAATTTTTTTTTTTCAAATTTCGCTTAAGAGCTTGCTTGCTGCTGCGTTCGCTTCTCTCTCTCTCTTGCGCGCACACCCAAGCCCCGTAGTGGTGTAGGAGGAGAATTTTACGGCCGGAAACTTTATGGTTATATTCATTGCCTCGCAACACTTCCTGCGAAAGCGATGACGACGTAATAAACCGATCCTACACAGAAAAATACCTTTTCTCTCTCGCCCGTTTTCGCAATTTTTTGTTCTCTCTCTCGGCTTAGTATAACCTGCGTGTTCGAAAAAAATTTCGTCGGATTATTTTTAATAAAGTTTTGGCAAATTTCAAGTGTGCAAAGCGCTTCAGCCAACACACAGGTGCGATGCATCGATCGCCTCTCTTTTCTTCTTTTCTCTCTTTTGCGCCGCGGTGGTGCGACGGGCAAGTTTCATACTCTCTCTCTCTCGTACACTTTCCGGGTGATATGAGCTCTCGCGGGAGCTTTCAACCCATTTCGCTCTCTCCCTCGCGCAGCAGCAGCAGCATGATTTATGTAGGCGTTGATTATACGCTCGTGGCGCGCGAGGGACGACGAGGTGAAACGATCAATTAATCGGATGATCACTGCCCGTTAAAACTCAATTGCAAACTATTTTATCGCTCTCTCTCTCGCTCGCGTTGATGAAAAGTATATGCTATCTCTTCTCGAGTTTGAGTAGCGAGGAGGAAGAGCAAGCTGAGTTATTTTTCGAATAATTGCAATTCATTTCGCTAATGATGAGATAAACTCCCCTAGCAATTACATATATTACCGCGGGCGATACGTTAATAACCGAAAGTGCATGTTCCTCGACGCGACGATACATTTCGTATCGATTTTATACATATTATATTTTTTCGCGATTAATTTTTTTTTTAGTCGTTAAAAAAAGAACAAGCCACGTGCAAAACACAGAAACTGTCGCATCGCTGCTGCTGCCTGCTGACGAAGGATTAAAGCCTTAGCGTGCAGAGAATCCGATAAGCCTTTCTTTCTCATTCTACTTTTTTTTTTATTCGAGCCTTCCCCCCATTAACGTGATTAAACGAGCTGCGGAGGCTTGTCTATTCAAATATAATCTCGGGCAAGGAATGAAGAAAAAAAAGAAGAGAGAAAGCTCGACTCACTTATGGCGAAAACTTTTAAATGAATATTGTTGCCTAAGAAATTTTCACGCACGCACGTGCACGTTGAAGAAAAACAAAAACTACATACAAACACGCAGTTCTTTTTGTTTTTTTTATTTATCTTTCGCGAGTTTCGGATGTAATATTATATTGGCCTCTTTGGTGTCTATATACTCGCTTCTTCTTCGACGCGTTGCCTTAGTAACCAAGTGGCTTGACCATAACCCCGAGCGCGAAGAGCGAGAGAGGCGAGGACAAGAATATTAAGATAAGAAGAAGGAGGAAGAAAAAAAAAAGCGAGCAGATCAGCAGTTTAGATGATGATATCAAGGATCGACGAAGGATATTGAAGCTTGCCCAAAGTCGCGCGAATTTGTTGAGGATAATAAAGAAAAAAAAAAGCTCTTAAATTTATATCCTCGTTACGTCAATTTTACACCTCACCCAAAAAAAAGTGTAGCAGTAGTTGCATCTATCTCTCGTTATTATCATTATTAGCGTCGTCGTCGTCGACGGCCTGATAAAGTAAATTAGCCAGCGTCAACCTCCGAGTAAATCTATGAAATTACCATTAGAGAAGCGCGTCAAGTGTATCAGCGCCGAGAGAAATCGATCGCGATTTAATGAATTTCAGGACATACGATGAAAAAAAAAAAGGAACTCATTATATACGCGCGGATTACTATTATTATTCCGAATAAGAGTGAGAAAGAGGCGTTTTTATCTTGATGTCAGCTAGGAAAAGGTGTCAAGCTCTATGCTGCCTATAGCTGTTACGAAGATAAGAAACGTAAACGACACACACATACCCACGCGAAGGTTGCGAGTTTTAGTCTTATCTATACTCTCAAACTCTCCCCTCTATAGTTCTCTTAACATTTTCATCGATATTCGAGAGCTTTTCAGGGGGGGGGGGGCGTATAGATATCGCGCCTTGCCAGAATAGTATCTCGGAATGAGCAATGGAAATGGCACGTCGTTCTCTAGCGATAATCTTAAACATTATTTCGTCGTCGACGAACAAGATTGCTATGTGATGTGTTTCGTGCGAGTCGCGGGGGGGAAATGTTTCAGGTTTCAGCGGTGTTATGCGGCTATAAGAACATTTGCCTTCGAGTTTTAATTGGAAAACTTTAATTACGAAAACAGCCAGAAATTAATCGTCCGGGGGGATTATAACGATACGTAATTGCTTTTCAACTTCGTTTTCCTCGGTGTGACGACGACGACGACGCGTCCCTTTTTACGAAGCGTCAAAGAATGTTATAAAAGCTCAAAAGTCGAATAATAAGAAAATCTACACGCTTACTGTGTATTTGACGTAGTTCCTTTTTCGCAGACGAGAAGCATTGTCGAGATAACAAACCGACGAACAGAAGAAAAAAAAAGAGAAAGAGAGAAGAAAAAAAGTTGGGCGGACGCACGAGAGAAAAGAAACGAGATGAATTAGAAAAGAAAGGAGCGGAAAATTGATGTTGTACTGCAAAAGCCGAAAAGAAAATAAGATTTGGGCGTGGAGTAGAGAAAAAAAAACACAGAAATGACGTAAAAAAAAAAAGAGAAAGGACGAGGGAGGGTGTCCAAGCGAAAAAAAAAATAGAAAGAAGATGAAGGTCGTAATATACAATCATAATTCATTATGTCATTTAAGTAAAATCAAACTAACCATCATCCCCCTATAGAATACAGTCGGCCCTATAATCAAACATAGAAGTCCATTTACAGCTTGGTTGGCCATATACTTGCCTATGCCGTTTGCGCCTGCCTACATTAATGGCAGGGAGAGGACACACACACACACACACACATACGCGTGCTAATGTCGCCCATCAGCGCTCGCACGCGCGTATTAATTATATACGCAACCCAAGTAATCAAGCCTCTCTCTCTCTCGCGTTCATATGAATTGAATCCGCTGCTTTGACGCACTATCACTCGCAATGTATTCAACATTCGATTATATATCGACGAAAGTAAAGTTACGTACATAAAGCTCGAGTGTGAAAAAGTATATATATCTCGAACTAAAAGCATCTTCGTAGAAGGTTTTGGTGGTGGGTCGGGGGTGAAAGATTCCTTTGTATAGCAAGTTTTTTTTTTTAAACGTTTGCCGCTTCGCTCTCCTCTCCGCGAAAAGGATTGAAAGGAATGAATCAAGTTTTACGTTCGAGTTTTCGGCTTCGAAGAGAGAGTGAGAGAGAAAGAGGGAAAAATATAGATACAACTTTGAAAGTGCGAGAGAGGGAAAGAGAGAGAGAGGGTCATACACACACAAAGGCGGCGCCAGCGAGCTTCGCGCAACAACATTTTGCGCAGCGAAATGCACGCGGCAAAGTCGTCGAATACTACAAGTCGAAAAACTTTCTTTCTTTCTTTCTCTCTGTTTTTTTTATTTATTTCGACAAAAGCAAACAATCACTTGTGTTACGCTTGTTATTTCAGTCGATAGTCGCGTAGTTATATACACATATATATCGCGTCAATTTGGAATAATATCATTCGATTATCTTGCTAATTAGCCGTTGGGAAGGATACAGCGTATTAATGTGTGTGTGTGTGTACGCGAAACGCAAGCGGGAGGATTTACAACGTTTCGCGAAGCGCAATTATATCAACAACGCGAGCGCGGTGACAAACGCGCGGGAGATAAACATGATAATATGACATGTATCCATCCAATCTCTATCCCTCTCTCTCTCACTATGTCTGGTTTTCCCGGGGAAATTCTCTACATCGATTTTGCAAACTTGCTGATGTCGATGAGAGAGAGAGAGAGGAACAATGGAAATCGGAGTTCGTTAAAGCAAACAGTTCGCGGTTAAATGCATGTGGAAAGCACCTCCCCACTGGATGCCTACGAGCTTTCGCGGTAAGAGAGAGAGAGCCAATCGATTAGTAATTTAAACAAGTAGTCTAGAACAATTTTCCTCTCCTTTTGGAAAGGAAAATGTGCTCAACCCTTACCTATATATATCCAAAGCCGAATGGTAGTAGTATACCGTTTTAAATTACCCAATCAAAGCGTGTGGATGTCGAGTGAAAGAGAGAGAGAGAGAACGAGAGAGGAAGGGACGATTTATTTGCTGCCTTTATAAATGAGACTGCGACTAGTGATTCATTGCGTCCCTCTCTCGAGTATCGATCTTTTTACTATGGTACTCGTGCGGAGATGTTTGACGACAACGAGCGAACGAACAAAAAAAAAACAAAAAAAAAAAGACATTTATTTTTCCCTCCTTCCGGTGAGTGACCTTTTTTTCTTTCTCTCTCGTTCTCACGACGCGAGATTAACGAGACAGGCATTCTATTACTCGGATTTTTCTTTGATAGCGAACAGAAAAAAAAAATTCATTCTCTCTTCTAGGATAGTAGATTTTGATCGATTCGATGTATAACGACGTAGTCGAAAAGTTTTCTTCGATATATATGTATATAACTCATCAACAACTTTCTTTTTTCTCGTTAATTTATTCGCTCGTATGAACGTTCTCTGTCGTGCATTTTCCGGCAGCAAGGGAGGCAAGTAATAAATCGCGTATACACACACACAAAAGCGAAGCTCGCGCGCGTGTCGATGTAAAATATTGGCGAGTGCGCATATTCTCGCTTTTGGGTAAACAAAATGTGCGTGTGCACCTGTAGCCGTCCCCTCTCTCTCTCTCGACTCGACTGCTCGAAAGTGAGAGAGAGAGAGCGTTATCACGCTTAAACGCTTCGAGCGAAATAATAAATCAGTATGTATATAAACTGCGTACTATATATATACGCAAACACGAATTATATATATATTGTAATATTTATCCGACGGACGTTTGAAAAACAATTTTCTCCGGAGAAACACACATTCCTAAAGAGACGAAAAAAAAGGAGAAGAAGAAGTTTTCTTGGCACGCGTTTTATAAGCAATTACCAGTTGGCAAAAATCTGCGCTCTTGTTGTGTCTTTTTTTTCTTCTTCTTCTTCTTCCTCTTCCTCTTGCTTCTTAACCCTCTTTGTACGACGCCGACGACGACAATCTTACTTTATACACGCGCGATGGGAGTTATCCGAGTGTGCCAAAGCAATTTCGCGAGAGAGAGACGCGCAAACAACAAAGACGGCTAGGGATATTCAACGATGTAATGGTACAAAGTGGAGTATGGTGTTTGAGTATCAATAACTTATATTAGAAGAGCAAGTGCAAGTGCAAGAGAGAGAGAGATTCGAGGTTTTAATTAATTTGACCTCGTTCACTGCTCGCAAGCCCTTTATACACACAGCGAGCTTGTAATAACGTAAAGTACCTTTTGCTCTCTCTCTCTCTCTCCTTGGCGACGACGAGATTGGAGACACTTGATTACCCGCGCTGCTTTCCCTCTCAGCGCGCGCGCGCCCAACTAATTGATGTTTTGTGTTTATAAAAGCATCTCTCTACCACTGGCAAATTAGCTTCTCTCTCTTTCATTTGGAAAAATGAATTCCTTTAGAAATGTAAATCTTTCGTCAATTGAGCGAAAGAGAGAAAGACCAAAAAAAAAGAGAGAAGATTTTTTTTGAATGAAACATCCGTGAAAGAGACAAGCTCGTTTACCGAGGCTTGACGACGACGAGATTGGCCGTGTGCTATCTCTCTCTCACGCCGAGAGAGAGAGAGAGAGAGAGAGAGAGCTGTGTTATCATCAGCCTGCCAAATTGCAGCGTTTAATCACTTGCTCGTCAAGCTATAGACGCGTTAATTCTATGCACATGCGCCTCGTCGCTGCTGCTGCTGCTGCTGCTGCAGCTCGCTGATGTATATATAGTTACTCTGATCTGACCTACTTTGGCGCTTCGCTCCATGTATATATACCGAGAACAGCTCGTCGACGTCTCTTACTATTCGATTAACTATCACCTTAACTTTGTTGTACGTGTGTGTGTGTGTGTGAGATTTTTTTTTTGCGACGTAATTTGCTTTGTCAGCTTGTCGAATGATTAGTTATCTACGACGGCGATGATCGCGGAGTGGCATATCGTCGATTGCGAAGATATTTATTTTTACCGGTGAAAAAGGTATAATAATTTTTCAAAACGAGGATAAGAGCGATACTGCGCTTGACGGAGAAATATATATATATCTTTGTAGCTTGCTTTTCTTTTTCTGTATAAGTATATATACGACTTCGACTTTATCACTGCAACCACTCCTGGCTGTCGCGACCCTTGAACTTCCCCGTGATCTCTCTTGGGTAGAGAGAGAGAGAGAGAGAGAGAGAGAGAGAGAGAGAGAGAGAGAGAGAGAGAGAGAGAGAGAGAGAGAGAGA
>JAWWMK010032815.1:0-13506 GCA_035047105.1 Galeopsomyia nigrocyanea
ACATAAAAAATCGCACTCCTTCAAAAAGTCGAAAACCGTATGCGATAGTATCAGGATCTGTCTCTCGTGCTGTAAAACAGTTCGCACGGTTAACAGGGCAAAAAGAGGGCATGTATGCGGTTATTCTTTCTGTCAGAAGTGCTACAAATATCTACCCGATGGGTACCTATGCTACATGCAGCCAATACCGGCAAATTAAGATTCTGACATGAAAAATGTGCCTACCTTTTCTACGATTTCGAGACCCAGCAGTGTACAAATGTGGACGACGATACGGAAAAGATAATACATGAACCAAACTTGTGCGTAGTGCAACAAGTGTGTACGGTATGCGCGGACGATGCGGATATCTCGAAGTTTTGCCCCCAATGCGGCATACGTGAGTATGTATTTAAAGATGATCCTGTAAAGCCGCTACTTAAACTAGTCTTTGAAAGACGTAGACATCACCAGAAAGTTATTTTTATCGCGCATAATGCTTCTTCTTTTGACGCTCAATTTTTATTAAAATATTTAGTCGAAAAATGTGACGCTCGCTACAAGACTACCATGGTCACGAACGGCTCGAAAAAATATTTTGATGAAAAGTTTCAATATAAAATTTATCGATAGTCTGAGTTATTTCCATATGCCATCGAGCGCTTTGCCCAAGGCATATGGACTGTGTGAGATGAAGAAAGGTACTTTTCAACACGCCTGAAAACCAAGACTACATCGGCGCCATACCAGCTATCGAGTATTACTCTCCAAATACAATGTCCGACAAATCTCGGACCGAATTCCTGACATGTCATCAGCAGATGATAGATTCCGACTACGTCTTCAATTTCCAAGAAGAAATCATCAACTACTGCAAACAAGATGTCGAAATCTTGCGACGAACCTGCTTAGCCTTTCGTAAAAGTTTAGCGAAATATTACGTCGACCCTTTCGTCAGTTGTACAACCTAAATAGCTTCAACCTGTATGCGTGTTTTCCGAAAAAACTTTTTGAAAGACAGCCAGATCGGGGTTATCCCGAATAAAGGGTATCGCTGGGCTGATATACAATCGGTGGTGTGTATTCAATGGCTGATGTGGATGGAGGGACTCTTGGGTCGTCGAATCGATCACGCTTGATGATGTCGTGAGAAGATGCTCCCAGAAGGAATACTTGCAGATGGTTTCATAGAGCCTTTGCCTGGAGAAGTTCATAGAGGTCGCGTGCTTCAGTTTCATGGGTGTTTTTGGCATGGATGTCCCCGATGTTACCGCATCAATAGGGACATCGTTTTACACACCGCCGAATCATTAGATGCTCGATATGAGCGAATATGTGCAATCAACGATAAAATTGAATCGGCAGGCTACGATCTCGTCATCATGTGGGAGTGCGGTTTCAAAAATGAAGTTTCTCGAAATGACGATTTGCGTAACTTTATAGAGGAAAACAGAGAGCAATTTTTACAGAACCCTTTAGACCCGCGAGATGCGTTAATGGGTGGGAGAACCGGTAACATTGTAAAATTATACCATTGTAAAAATAGCGAAAAAATCTTGTACGTCGATGTATGCTCGCTGTATCCTTATATATGTAAATGGGATCTCTTCTCCATAGGGCACCCGACGATATACGTAGGCTTAGAATGTAACAACCTTGTAGGGCCAAGTAACAATATACAAAATGTAGATGGCTTGATAAAATGCCAGGTCCTGGCGCCGAGAAATTTATTTCATGCCGTTCTCTCGGTCAAGATGCATGGGAAATTGATGTTTCCTCTCTGTCGAACATGTTGCGAACAGATGGTTCAAGAAGATTGCCCTCATGACGATCGGCGAGATCGGATCTTCGAAGGTACCTGGGTATCCGAAGAGCTCAAGCTAGCCATTGATCACGGATACACTATAATCAAGATTCACGAGATATGGCAGTATGAAATGACTCAATACGATCCAGAAACGCATACTGGCGGAGTATTCGTAGACTACATTAACGCTTTTTACATTTACAAGACTGAAGCATTCGGGTACCCTGCTGATTGCGAGTCAGAAGAAGAAAAACAGGCGTACATCGACCGAGTTCAGCGCAGAGAGGGCATCCAATTGAATAAAGACAACATTGCCTACAATGCTGGTCAATACTCAGTATCCAAGTTATCCCTAAACTCATTATGGGGTAAAGTGGCGCAAAAAGAAAATATGCCGCAAATTGAAATTGTCACCGAAGTAGCAAGACTGATGGAGCTGCTTACTAGTAGTGAAGTCAGTGTCAATGGTATTCTACCTGTAAACGACGAGACATTGTATGTTACATGGAGCTACAACGATGACGCGGTTGTTCCTTCGGGTAACACAAATGTCGTTATCGCAGCATTCACAACAGCTCAAGCGCGCATGAAATTATTCGGATACCTGCATACGTTGGGCAGAAGGGTGGTCTACTACGATACAGATTCAGTCGTCTACATCACCAGGCCTGGAGACGAAGAACTTCCTACGGGTGAAATGCTGGGTGACCTTACAAATGAACTCAACGAGAAAGGCGTAGGCACATACATCTCATCTTTTCTATCAGGAGGGCCAAAGTTTTATGCGTATTAGTATGTAAAACCCGATCGAACACGTCGATACGTTTGTAAAGTGGAAGGTATTAGACAAAATCATGACATTAATCAATACATAAACTATGTTAGTCTGCGCGAGTTAATTACAGGTAGAACGGAAGAGATTGCGCTGTCTTTTTCCTCGATCCAACGTACTCTCTTTCACGACGTTGTCACGCAGCCTGAGAGCAAAACATGTAAACCCGTATATACAAAACGCAGACTTGTATCATTAACAGAGAGCTATCCGTTTGGCCATGTCCGCGAATAAATAATAAATCAGACCATGTAAATAGTTGTGTTATTATATTTAATAAAAGCATCCTCTGTCTCTCTAAGCTCACCTTTTTTATTTGCCGACCTTTTCCTTTCTAGATAGCGCTCCACGAGCATGCGCCGGAATGGGTGTGCTCACCAGCCCGCTTCGCGAGGCTCATCAGCAGGCGTGTTACACTGATCGTTAGCACCGCGCGCACCACATCGCTCATTAGCTGTGGTGTCGCTACTGAGTCTTGCCCCACTACGCGGCTGCCGCGGGGCCCCATGCGCGCGCCCGTTATGCTCATCGGGAGGAGGAGGGAGTCGACCGGCCAGTTGTCGTCATGGATGTGCGTTGGAAACATCCTTTTACCTCCGTGCTTTCGGGTGCGACAGGTTCCGGCAAAACTGTCTTTGTCAAAAAATTTTTAAAACACGCTGATTGTATGTGTAACACGCGATTCGAGCGTGTCATCTTATACTACGGCACTTGGCAGTCGGGGTACAGAGAGCTAGGCGAGAACGTAGAATTCCGCGAAGGCTTACCTCAGGCGAGCGACTGGTCCGGCGATCCACGCCCAAAACTTGTCATCATCGATGATCTGATGTCTTCGTCAGGCAAAGCTATCGTTAATATTTTCACGAAAGGCAGCCATCACAGCAACTTATCGGTGATATTTATATCTCAAAACTTGTTTCATCAAGGTAAAGGCCAACGCGACATTTCGCTAAATGCACACTACATCGTGCTATTTCAAAATTTGCGAGATCGCGCCCAGATAAGCCATTTGAGTAGGCAAGTATATCCCGATAACCCGCAATTTTTAACGGAAACATATTGGGACGCCAGCTCGCGGCCTTACGGATACATTTTGCTGGATTTCAAGCAGGATACCCCCGACAATTGCCGTATACGCACGTGCATATTCCCCGAAGACGCTCAACAATTAAAAGGTGTCAACGCTGTCAATCAGATTCCAGTAGTAAGTCTGTGATGGCTCCGAAAAGAAGACCTCCTATAGGACAAAAGCACGCGCATATATTGAGAGCATTGTACCATCTCAATGCTGAACAGAGAGCAGCGCTGCTACGAGTGGCCGACACCGAACTCATAAGGAAAATTTGCGAATGTGCTTTCAATATTCTACAAGGTAATGTACCTTTCAATAAGAGCCAAAAAGGCAAACTGCGAAAACACGCTACGACACTGAGAAAGTTAACCGACCGTTCGGAAAATCTTCACAAAAAAAGAAAATCATCGTTCAAAAAGGAGGATTTTTACCTGCTCTTTTGGCACCGATTATTGGAACAGTTTTGGCTGAACTCATTGCTAAATAAACATCATGGAACACGCTCGTAAAATGATCTTAGTACCTCATAAGCATATCGAACGCTTACAACAGGCTCTTACAAAGACTGCTCAGACTCCGGGTACTATGACAAGCAGACTTGATGCTGAGATGCATGAAATTTTAAATTCACCGTGCAAAGACGACCGAGAAAAGGCGCTGCAATACACCCAGGTTCTTCAACGCTACATGCATTTTAAGGAGTCGCCCAAAATAGTGATTACTAGCAAACAAGAAGCGAAAAGTAGTGAAAAAAACGAAGAAAAAATAAAGAAGTTGCAGACGATGACGGAGAAACCCACCAGCCGCTTGTTGACATACTGGGATCGCTACCCACAAAATATCGGCCAATGGCTGAAAAGCCGATACACTACTTGAAATCGAGTGGGGACATCTCGTGGGACGAATACGGAGTTGTGACAGTGGACGATGCACAGCTAGCTAGCAGTAATATTATAGACCTGGTAGGCTACACAGGGAGAGAGACAAAAAGCGTTGATAAACCAGGCGGTTATAAAGAGTATACGAGTATACTGCGACGAGTGAACACACCACGGGAGTTTGTGGGCAATAAAAAAGTTTTAAAGGATATCGCTACATGGACCCCACCTTTGCTAGGCACTCCTCAACCATCGGCAATTAGACGCAAATCATCATCATCGTCGAGCACGTCAAACACATCTATTGGCAGCGGCACGGGAGACAAAAAAGCTGATCAAACTTTAACGACTACACCCGTAAAGAAGCCAAAAAGGACGGAAGGTAGTGAAAAAAATTCATCATGGAAGATATGGGGGCAACAACGTTAAAGTCGTAGATTCCGTCCTCGTATAACATCCTTGTTGAGATGGCTGAGAATGAAAAAAAGTCTGCATTGGACTATATCATCGATCTGATACCGTTCGAAATGTACGTGCCTGGCTACGGATGTTGCGGTCCTGGGACAAAATTAGCAGAAAGACTTGCTCGAGGTGAAGAGGGTATTAACCCATTAGATGACGCATGTCGCGAGCATTATATTGCTTACAGTAAAAAAAAGCTGATCGTAAACAAGCGGATCGAATTTTAGCTGAGCGCGCATTTTCAAGAATGCTTGCCGGTGACACACCTCCTGATGAAAGAACTTATGCTATGATGACAGCATGCTGCATGGTCAGCAAAATCACTTTTGAAAAAATTTTATCACGCATAGAAAATGCTATTAAACCTAAAACCAAGAAATTTAAAAAGACAGTCGAAGAAGCTGCTTGTGTCAAAGTAGACGTTACGAAGAAGAAAAAACAGAGAAAAAATGGTAAAGAAGGGGCAGCAGACGAGAAAGAGAAAAATAAGAGGAGTAAGCCAAGAGAAGACAATGGAGAACGTTCTAGAGAAACTATACTACGAACTCCCGAAGTCAACGACGTATCCAGGGGCTGATAAAATTTTAAACGCTACTAATAAACGGTACTCAAAACACCAAGTGATTGATTGGCTCGAGAGTCAGGATGCGTACAACTCGCATAAACTCGTACGACGGCGATTTCTCCGCCGTATTTATAACGCTGAAAATGTCGACGACGTGTGGGAAGCCGATCTGATGGATGTTAGATCGATAAGCACTTACAACGATAATTAAAACTATTTGCTTGCATGCATAGATGTTCTCGGAAAATTGGCATGGGTGGAACCTCTTTTGAATAAAACTTCAAAATCAGTAGCTCGAGCGTTTGAAAAGATTCTAGCCCGAAGCGTGGGATGACAGCCTAAGCTGTTACAGAGTGATCTAGGGAAAGAATTTGTTGGCGTAGATATGCAGAAAACTTTGAAACATCACGACATAACCTATCGAGTACGCAACCCTGATACAAAAGCTGCTGTTGTCGAAAGATTTATAATGACATTTAAAGAGCGCATGTATCGTTATTTTACACATAAAAAAACTAGACGCTACGTAGATGTTTTGCAACAGATAGTAGAGTCTTACAACAATAGTAAACATTCAGCCACAAAGGTGATACCAGCTCTCGTCAACTCACATAATGCGGCAGAAGCGAGAAGTAATTTGCAGCATAAATATGGGGATAAGATTCCGATTCGAGAGCTAAATACAAAGTTGGCGACTTCGTGCGCATCAGCCGTGCAAGAAATATATTCGCGAAAGGATACGAAGGCGGATGGACGGTAGAGCTGTTCCAGATTTGTGGTATATCGCGAGCACGACACCCGCACGTCTATTTCTTGAAAGATCTCGCCGATGAGGAAATTGGTGGGTTTTTTTACGAAGAAGAATTGAGCAGAATAAAAAAAATCTCGACGAGGAAGTTCTCAAAATCGACCAGGTGCTCGAGACAGGAGGTAGAGGAGCAAATCGCAAGTTTCTCGTTAGCTGGGTAGGGTTGCCAGCTAAGTTCAATTCTTGGGTATTCGCGCGAGACGTGCAAAAATTACAATGAAGGAGTAGTTTCACATCGTTTTATTGAGCAACAGCAGTATACAGTATTACCCGAACAACGCCATTGCACGCTTTGTGACACAGTTGCCAGGTCAGATCAACCTTCAAAGCAACTGGTCTGTAGCTGTTACAGAGATGAGAATCCCGCTCACTTTTCAATATGTGTCGCAAGATGAAAAAGAAAGACTTGTACACGTCAAACGTGTGCCCGAGTCTCGTACAGCAGGTAAAAAGCTAGATCTGATGGTGTTGCCAGCGATAGTGTGTCGTTAGAAAGCCCTGGAATCTACAAAAACATTGAGGGGCTTTTTAGAAGAGCTGAATGGTTTACAGTATGTTGTCGGGAATTTATAATTCCTACAAGAAAGAGGAGGTTATGCTACGCCATTCGTCAAAATCTTGTCTGAAGCCATTGTGTTTGGCGACAGGCCTACCAACCTCTCAACCAGTCTGCCTTCGACGGTTATGATATATACAGATATTTGTGAACCCTACGTCACAGGTGACGTACAAAGTAAGCTGCTACGTACAGTTTCTTTGAATTTAGACGGTTATACGTACGGTAGTGTCAGCGTAAACCTTCTCCCCACCACTATACATCCCTCTACTATGTAACGCATTCAGACAATAGAAATCAATATATTAGACGACCAGAGGCAGCCGATACCATTCGCTTTTGGTACGTCTTCACTGTCGTTACATTTCAAGAGATCCGAGTAGCAAGAAGATGGACAGATACGAGGAGTATTTTCATTCACAAGTGGGGAGTGGGTACACTAATGGTGGGGGTATAGGACGAGTTTACATTGGCTCTCCCTACCAAAGAGGTCACGGCGACATCGGAAGCTTCCTAGCTGGAGTATTTCGCAGAGTTCTACCTCTCGTTACACGAGGCGCTAAAGCTGTCGGGAAAGAAGCATTATGTACAGGTGTAACCATCGTGTCTGACGTAGCAAGAAATACACCCATCAAGGAATCGTTTAAAAACAGAGTAAGAGAGTCGGGATAGAATCTTAAGAGGAAGGCCGAAGAAAAACTCGATAAGTTGATGGAGGGGTCAGGGTATAAAATGGTTCGACACGGTGCTACATTGCATTTGCCTGGTGACTTTGGAACCGTGAGCAAGAGAAAGAGAAGATGAAAAAACCCAGCCAGAAAAAAATATATCGACTAAAAAAAAAGAAGAAGGTTCTCCGAAAAGTAAACAAAAACAAAAGAAGACGACGCAAGCTAAATCAAGTAAAAAGAAGAAGCAAACAGTGAGAAATATTTTCAATTGAATACAAATCACGCAAAAAAAGGCTTTTCTCCATACACAGTCTTGCGAATGTTTAAAATCTGAACTGATGTTTTTTGACATTCCGCCAACGCAAACGACAATTGAGAGTTCGCATTGGACCGAATATAAGCCCGTATCGTCATTGACGAACGATTCACCCATAGAATTCAGCATACCTGGCAGCGGCGACGAATACATAGACCTTGCTCACACCCTTCTGAGTTTACGAGTCAAAATTGATCCAACTATCGACGAGTCTAATCTACCAACCGGTGTTATTGCAGAACAGATGAAGAAAGGTGGGCCTGTCAATAACTTTATACATTCACTGTTCAGCCAAGTCGATGTTTATTTTAATCAAAAAAGAGTCTCACATCCGAGCAATAATTACGCATACAGAGCCTATATAGAAACACTCTTGAACTACGGGCCTGCAGCTAAACACTCTCACTTGACTAGTGTTCTTTGAACTGATGACACAGCCAGAAAAATGAACGATACCAATACAGCAAACATAAAACTTGCGAGGCGTGGTAATTATCTCACGTCTGCGCGATGAGTGGACCTCATCGGTCATCTCCATGTAGATGTGTTTAACCAAGAAAAACTTTTACTCAATGGTGTCGAAGTTTGTGTACGTTTACTCAGATCACGCGATGCATTCGCTTTAATGGATCCTACAGGCTACTTCAAAATCAATATCGAAGAAGCCAACCTCTTGGTGCGAAGAGTGAAATTAAACTCTAGTATCTTAGTAGCTCATAGCAAGGCCCTATCTAGAACAACTGCTAAATATCCGCTGACGAGAGTTGAAGTTAACGTTTACGATACATTCAGGAGTTCAAGGAGAATGTCTAGATAATATTATTCTGGGCCAACTTCCTAGAAGATTCATTATTGGGTTTATTGATAATGAAGCTTACAATGTAAATCGTGAAATGAACCCTTTGAATTTTCATCATTACAATATCAACTTTTTATGTGTGCACGTTGACGGAGTACAATATCCAGCGAAAGCATTGACGCCCACTTTTACCGCTGGTAACCAGTTATACGTCGACGCATATCACAGTTTATACTCTGGTACGGGCATACACTATCTTAACGAGGGAAATCATATAACTCGAAGCGATTTTGCGAATGGATACGCTTTGTTCGCTTTTGACATTACACCCGACATGGCTGCAAACGACCACACACATTGGAATCTGATAAAACACGGCAGTGTACGTTTAGAGCTCAGGTTTGCTGAGACATTGGCTAGTACCGTCAATTGCATCGTTTACTCCGAATACGAAAATATCATGGAAATTGACGCTTCTCGCCAAGTGATTGTCGATTTCAGCAATTAAAAAAAGTTAGAGGGCGCTAACATATATAACCTCGTAAGTATCGTTTGCCACGTCAGTCGCTTGCGAGAGACGTTCGTGAGTTGTTGAGCGAAAAAAATGGATCTCGTGATTGACATTCAGTGTTTCAAAGACATCAATAATAGTACAGTTCCGAAAGAAGTTGACATAGTAGCGCTCAATGGAGATTTCAGCATACATTGGGTACTGGCTGCAGAATCTGCGATAGATGCTTTATCAAAAGACGCTCGTCGTGAAAACAATTGGCTAACTCGAAATCATCACGGACTCTATTACTTTGACGGCGACATCTTACCGTGTAAATTCTACAAATCGTTGCCCGAAATAACAAAGACGGCAGGAAAAATTTACGTTCGAGGAGAAGAAAAGTGGAAGTTGTTAAATAGATATACAGCGTGTGAAATTATTAATTTGGAAAATAACAAGGAGTGCCCGTCACTCAGCAGCTTACCGTGGCAAGAAAAATACTGTTTACACCACGCTTTAAAAAATCGATATCTACAATATAGCTGCGCTCTCAAGAACGCTTACAGGTTAAAGACCTAGTTAAAGTCACGCAGAGCGACATTCTCTGCCGGCGAGTCAGAATTATTCTTTGATCCACCAACTCATCTTTGTGATGAACAGCCTGGAAATTCTGAGATCACTGTCATCGATCCCTGCACACGTCGTTGGAGTGTATCCTGCAGATCAAATCCCGAGGATGTGGATGAAACCGACAGCCTTAGTAGTTAACACTGATCCTCATACAAAGCCTGGAATGCATTGGGTCGCCATCTATGTCAACAACTCTGGTAATGGCTTATATCGATAGCTATGGCAATCAACCATTTGTCCCCGATCATATTAATCGCTTACGAAAAAATTGTAAATCTTTTCGCTGGAATTCGATTCAGCTGCAAAGTTCTTTGTCAGACGTTTGCGGACATTTTTGCATCATGTTTCTTCGCTATATGACCTCTGGCTTAGGCTTCGAAAAATTCATCAGCAACTTTTCTGCTGACTTGTAGAAGAACGACTCAATTGCGAGAAATTCCGTTCAGCGTCAGCCTGTAAGCGATACGTTCGCCGACAGTGGTGGCTGTATTGTACGGTGTTTGCAGAATTGTGCTTCTAAAATGTCCCTACTTTAATTTCATTAGCAACTTGTAGAATATATAAGACAGGAGGCCGCATACAGATACCCAGTCAGTTGCTCCTCAATCGTTCATCATGGCATCCACCGAGACGAGCAAGCACCCTGCTTTGATAATCAACAGTCTTTATCCTCTCAACAAGTCGTTCTCGAAGAAGATCTACATAGGAATGGAACGACGTGCAGCAACTCGCGAAGAAGAGGCCTGCTACGAGCCGGTTGTGCGCCTACTCAGCGGTGACTTCTTCGGCATTAAATTCCATCCCGAAAGCTGGGAAAAATTCAAATCCTGCTTTAGAAATATATCGCAATATTTCGAGGGGCACGCTGACCATTTGGCCGACAAAAAGTTCAACGGGCTTGGATGGTCGTTGAGGTACACCACCAGCCATTCTGATTATGCCATTCTACTGGAAGAAGATCGGGTTCAAAGTGATGAGCCACCAAAGAAGAAATTTCGCCATAGCCTCGTTATGAAAAAAGTGACTTTTGATAATTTGTATAATCATGTATCGGATTGTGTTGATAAAAGATTGTCTTATCTGTCTACGATCGCTCACGGCGTCTGGTGTATAGAAGATCAAACTTTGTCATTAATTCACACCAAAGCAAAATCGGAATTTGATAGTCAGGTACCGGAATACACAAAAAATGTTTTTAATCAGTCTGTTCGTTGCGCCTCCGAGAAAGATTTGAAAGAAATGTGTGAAATAATTCATGAAAATGAGCATTTTGAAGAACATCCCGATTGTAAATTTACCGACCATCAAATTCATGTAATTTATAATGAAATTGTTACATTTTATGAAGATGAATTTAGATTTGAATTGAATAAATAATATTGTGAAAATTACCTTCACTGCTTTTTCTCATTTACATATCCTCTCCCTTAAAACGAAAAAAAAAACAAAAACAAAAAAAAAACAAAAAAAAACAAAACAAAATAAAATACGCTGACGAGGTGCGATCCCGTGGCTTAAAAAAAATACGCTGACGGTGCAGGAGCGGGCACGCAATAAGTGCATCATGTATATGACTCAGAAAGAGAGAGAGAGAGAGAGAGGAGAGCGTTGCACGAGGAGCGAGCGCGCGACAAATACAGCATGCGTATTAGTCATCATTGTTGTGACGGCCCATAGTGGCTGGTTAGCTGCTTAGGTCGGTCCAGTAGTTTAGTATTTCCACAAAACACCGTGCAAATGGATCCACGATTCAGGTTTCCGTTTACGTATATAATCGCTGGTCCGACGATGTCGGGTAAAACTTTTTTCGTCAAGCGGTTTCTCGCAAATATACCGCAAAAAAGTTTTACGAGTTTTGGTGAAGAAATCCACTTCAAAACGCAAGAAATCTGCTTGGGACAAACGAAATAAAAACCATTGTACAGAGCCGTGGCTCATTTCTACCGTTTTTACTGGTACCACTCGTCGACGTTGTAATTTCCAAGTTGATCGGATAATGAAGAGAGCATGAAAAATGGTTTTGGTTCCCGAAGAGACGTATACACGTATGCAAGAGGCTCCGCGTACACAGCAACCACAACGAATGTTGGACCTGCTGCTACTACTACTACTATTACCGATGAAAGGAGCGCGGAAGAATCCACGATCCAAACTCCTGAAGATAAGTTGACTCGCCTCGATGGTGACATGTATCATATACTTAATGCACAAGCATACGTGAACGAGCGAGAAAAATCGTTGCATTATTTACAGGTGCTTCGACGTTATTTATTTTTCAAAGATAGTGAGAGACGATCAGAAGACCGTGAATCGGGTCGCGATTCTGATGATATCGATGCGAATGCGCTCTCGTCGTCGTCGTCGTCGTCGCTGATCGAGGAGTTTATTCTTAAAAATTTTCCAAAAGCTCACGTTCAAAAGGCTCGCCGTCTGCTTAAACATTGGAAAGCTAGCGATCGCTGGAAGTGGTATAGCACTGATATCGTTATTTTGGAAAGGAAGAAAATTCCACAGTCAAACATCATTCGAATTGATGAGCGATATTTTGAGCAAGAAGAAAACTAAAGCTCATGAGCAGCAAACCGAGGATCCACCAATTGGATGCTTTGAAATTGCTAATTTCATGCGTGAATCAGACACGCCGCACAAACTTGTACCCAATCCCAATGTTATGCGGATAGTCAACAGATTCTCCGCACCACCGGTAATAGCGCCTGCTATCAAGGGAAAAAGTTCTCAGTCTGACGAGCTAGATCATGTAGAGCTGCCGGCGATTTCTCGACCAAAAGTGCAAGCGATACTAAACAGTAAAATATCGAGAAGTAGGTTCGACTCCGATAAGTAATAAAACACGAGAAAAAAAGAAGTGGCTGACAATATTAAATTTTAAAAAATGTCCTACGAAAAGCAGTATCTTGATCCGTCGCATGAGGCAGATTATGCGGAGGCTCATCATCTCATCCGGCTCAACACCAAGGGAAAAAAATCTAAAATCGAAAGAGTGAGCGAGAAAGAGCGTATTCTCGAGTGGCTTCGCCTTCAGGACGCGTACACGCTCCATTGCCCTATACGTAAAAATTTCCCACGATTGCATTATAACGTGATAAACGTCGACGACTTGTGGGAAGTAGATTTGTGTCAAATGACTTCGCTGCAAAGTGAAAACGACAATTACAATTATCTACTCGTTGTAGTGGATGCTCTCAGTAAGTATGCTTGGGTGGAACCGTCAAAAAACAAAAGCGCCAGCACAGTCGCCGATGCTTTTGAAAAACTTGTCAAACACGCAGACAGTAGAGTGCCAATGCACTTCGAACGAATCGCGGCAAGGAGTTTTTAAGGCTCGGCTTTGCAGAACATTTTGAAGAAACACAAAATACAGTTTTGGGTGGCTCGCAATCCCGATATCAAACCGGTCGAATTTCAAAAAGGATTCTAGGTTTCAGGACGACGGTGCGTACTATAACATTACGAGTTCGGCGCTTTCGTACTGCACTCATGCACGGCAGACGTAGTGGGAATTGCGTTTGGGAAATTATAAATTGCGTGATGCTAAAGGCAAGCGCAGCAAGGAAAATGTTATCTGTGAGAATTTGTTGGATACAACAAACGTGAATTGAGAATTGCGTAGGCATAAG
>JAWWMK010032826.1:0-13496 GCA_035047105.1 Galeopsomyia nigrocyanea
AAAATGGGGAAAATGCTGAAAAAATATAGTTCCCGAGGACTTTTCCAATGTTCACGAGCATTTTCCGACACTATATATCTTCAAAAAAAAGAGGAAAAAGGTCCGGAAGCCTTACCATTAAAAAAAAATTTTTCCATTCTAGACCCCAGAAAAGTGTGTGTTTTTTTAAGGATATCGTCATATACGCGGTTGGAATATTACCAACGCAAAGTCTAATCGATTCGTTTATTATTCACACACGTGGTTTACGTTTGTTTCGTTTATTCGTAGCTGACAAAATACACGCAGCTCGATTCGTAAATAAATCGATATAACCGTCAACAATTTGACAAAAGCTTCGTTATACATAAATAAAGCCGAGACGTTATACTTACGTGGGCCTTGTGCTCGGGCGTGGATGATGGATTAGGTGTGTTCGGCAGGGAGCCCCCGGAAGGGGTGCCGTGCCGCAGCCGCGCCAGGGCCGTACGAAGGCCCTCCGTCACGAGGCTCTTTTTATCTCCTTCACGGCAGAGCAGCACTTCCCGCCCCCCTCGGGCCCGCTTGCGACCCAGCTTTTCCAAACGCACTCGTTTCGCACGTCGCTTTCTTCTTGTCTCTCTTTTTTTTTGCTTCTTCTCTGGGTTTGTTTATTCTTCTCTATGCTAATTCATTCGGACTCTCGACTTCTTTGGGGGTTATTTCCACTGTCGTTGCACTGCGAAAGGGAGAAGAAATATTCATTGAATTATCGATTCGTCGCTTTGGTTTCGGATATTTTTGGTATCCGTTTCGAATTTTTTACTTTCGCGAAATAATTGAATGACATCAATTATTAAATACAATCTCGGACGAGCATAAAGAATAATATTCAATTTTCTTTTCTTCGCTTTTATCGAACATAATTTTTCTCTCTCTTTCTCGCCTCTTTAATCGAGCTCGCGAATGAATAAAGCACGAGCGGGACGGCGGCGCGCATCTAATATTGATGTTTGATTGAGTGGAAACGAGTGAAACGCACGCGTGCTGATTTTTATTTAATTTATATTCTATATATCACTTTAAGTGCGTAGGTAGCTCGTACGATCGATGATGTTTCTATTAGTATCTAACGAAGTTTATTTACATGTAACGTAAATAAACACGTATTTTTTTCCACTTTACTACCTTCTCTCCGCAATATTGTTAGACGAAGCGAATGAAATTAAAAAAAAATCACGGATATTCAATTACTCGCCCCCGTAGTTTTTACATTCGAATTCTCGGTAACAAAAACGTCATTAACAAATAATCTCCGAATTTCACATATCCCTCGGCAATTACAACAACCCTGTAACGAAAAATTCTCTACCACCGACAAATATCCAATTACCAGCGATGAGGCCAAGATATATCCGAGTTCTGTAGACAGTCCATGCCTGCGCGCGAAATGCATAATATCGGTTTTGGTATTAGGAGCGAGAAATTCAGACAGCAGTAGAGCAGCTAACTATGATGGTTAAACTCACCCCAACCCACTGCGCGGAATGGAATTAAAGCCGTAGTTGGATCCTTCCGGCTTATTGGTTCCGTAGCTTCTGCTGCCACTCTACTCGACTCCAGCAGCAGCAGCGTCCGATCACGTGGTGCAGGCTTCTACTACTACTATTACCAAGCCAGCAGCATGAGCCTATGACTTTAACCTGTAACATGCCAACGGGGAGTAATGAGAAACGTTAAACTTTCATAAAGCGCGCCACTATTACCATCGCCCTCGGGACTTGACTTTAGGGAAATGAAAGAGCTGCTGCTTGCTGCTGCTGCTGCTTTGGATATATGTTACACGAGTGTAGGATAGCGTCTCCATGAGAAATAGAGAGAGAGATGGATTTATATGCGTTAAATGTTCCTTGCAACCGTGAAATTATGTGTGTTTTATTAGATCGCATTTATCTACGACACTGTTCGACTATTATTAGAGCTTCGGGCTTTATAAATCGATTAAACTTAATGAATTATGGATATCCGATATTCTCCTTATAGAGACAATGTAATGCCGCTTGATAATTTATTAATGCTGGAGATAACATTGTAAATTACGTTGATTGTTCGGCAGCGAGCTTTTAGTCTCTGTAATCCGTAATTGGTATATTCAATCAACTAGATGAAATTATTAATTATAATTGTAATAGGTTTAGCTCGGGTACTGCGCGAGATATAACGAGCTCGAAATTCAATTTTGTCTTGACAAGTGATTTTTTCGCTCCATCCTTATTCGATGCTAATCCGACACCATGAATTTTAAAGCAACGACCCGAACAATGCACACGATTCGCGAAAGACACAGCGAGAGAGAAAGAAATTGCAATTGTCCTGTACAAATTTGTATGAGTAATTTGGCGCTGGAGATGAAGTTGAAACTTTTTGAGATGACTAGCACGTATCTTCCTCTTACCAAGTTTCGCCGAGATAAAGGTAGTAGTACGTATGTTGCTGCGATTGGCAGATTTTCCGATATAAAAAGAGAAAGAGTCTTGTCTTTGTTCATTACAAACGTTCGTTATTATCTCCGTTTCAATACGCTAATTGCATCTGATTTCACATTCATAGTTCAATCAGCTACGTAAGTCCTTTGAATTCCCACCTTTGTTGAAATTAGGTATTATGTTAATATACACTTCAATCGAATCTATTGAATCACCAAGTATATAGCATCTAATTATCCTCTGACGCAAAGCGCATATACATTACACCAACGAAAGAAAAAAAAAATCGCAAACCACATGTAACAATCATTCGCGGCATGTAGAAATTAGATCGAAACGCGCGCGTAAAAGATTTAAGGTGTGTAGCACATCTGGTCGAAACGCCTGTATTTTGTTTCAAGTTAGCTACCGCTGATGCTGCATGACCACTAAACGTTCAATTATCGTAATGCTTAGTCGTGCAGCAGCAGTATAAGCAGCCGACCGCACGTCGAGGGTTATAATAATAGGCTTTAATCGCGTAGCCCTTAAAACGGCCAATTACGCTGTTCTTGGTTGCGACAACAACAATTGCCACCTGCGCGTCGCACGCGTATAGTCCGAAGAGATTTTCAAGAGAGATTATAATTGCTTATGTGGAAGTGTGCATGTATACACTTTTAATGGCGATGTTGTTTTAGGGGGGTGGTTTTGATTTATTCGCTGATAAGATATGTAAAGGCTGTTGTGTAGTTTTCCCTGAATGATTGAGACGTGATTTTTATTTCGAGCACAAGTAGATTTATGAATCGGTCCGAGGCTTTTGTGTGAAATAGCAAAGCGAAGAGAATATAATTTTTTTTTTTCATATACTTTTTACTGCATGAACGACGACCTAAAAAAGACGATTTTCCTCTTTGTGAAAAGCGAGATCGCGACATTGTGCGGCGAGCACAATAGCTTCTAAAAATGCAACAGTGAATTCAATAACGAATGCAAAGCTCTCAAGTGTTTTTTTTAAAAAAGAACTCATCGTTTCGCACATATAAGAGTATATAATTCGAGAGCGCATAGGCGGTTTACTGGGATAAACATTATCGTTCGAATGCAAACTCTCGTCCGGTCGAACGTGATGAAATAATAGAATGGGTCCATTGACGAATTAAGTTTGCATTCATTTTCGCGTGCGAGGGAGAGACAGTTTGTTTTGAATTGAATGCAGTGCAAATGAGTTTTCATTATATATACATGCTAAAATCTCATTTATATATCACTTGATATTCGCACTCACGCGCGATTATATCTGTTGTTTCTCCATTTTCGCGCGTTTTGTAGAAACAGCAGCTCATAATGCGAGCTTTTTTTTTGTATTTTTAGCGCTGAAATATACGCGAGATAAAGAGCACTCGATGCTCGTGAGTCTATTAGATACGACATGCTTTATCCTTCGCCAACCCCGATTTATTAGTATAGTTTCAATACACTTTGGTTGATAAAACGCGATGATTACTGAATTTTTCCTTATCAATTTTCAAGTAATAAAAAAATCGTTCGATATGTCGTAGAAAAAAAATTCAATCTAAAAGCATTTCGTTCGAAGGCTGTTGAACGAAGAAACCGAATATCCTATAAGTGTTCAATTCTCTCCGGTGACAAGTCTCCGCGCAGCCTCATCACAAACTAATTTACGCCCGCACAGAGTGCGGTATTTTTTACTCGCTTCAACTTGCCATTTAGAAGAGACATCCAAGAAATCGGCTGATCTAACAAATAATTCGATCTTCTCTATCAGAAAAGAGATAGACGGAAAAAAAAAAAAATATATATATATATATATATATATATATATATATATACATGTGCCGCCATCGTCACACAGGTTTTATGTGTACGTGTATAGAACGAAAAAAAAAGTTAACGTCGGCAGTATAGAGCTGATCAAATCTGGCACACATAATCGAGCACGTCCTACGATTCTCTCTCTGTGTGTCTCTCTCTCGAGAGATGACTTCTGCTAAACAAGTTCCTTGTCGCTTCAATCTCGATACGCCTACGCGCGTAGTGGCTTCCGAAAAATTGAACGAGAAAACTGCCTATATACCTATGTCATTTTCTGTCTGCTGATATAACGCGAAAGTGCGTAGCGAGAAGTGCTTCGAATAATTGTTCCGAGTAGTGATAAAACAGATTAGTACGGCGTAGAATATGTTTTGTCAGCCGTGCGAAAACGTATATTCTCTATAAGACAACGAATAATTTTAATCATAATTCGTTATTTTTTTAGGAAAGTTTTTTATTTCTTAATCTCTCGACGAAAAAATTTGAAATTGAAAAAAAAACGCAATTACCGAGGAACTTTTCTATCCAAAAAAAAAAAAACAAAAGTCTTCCGGAACAATTGGACCCTTAACCTTTTTAACGGATATGAAGGGCTGTCAGTTGACCTGATTCGAAATTATATTCTCTGCTTCGTAGAGAAAAAAGAAGCTTTTAACTTCATTCGATGTATTCGATTAAAGTTAATAAAAAAAAGTCGAGCCTGTTAACTAGATTGAATGCTCTGAATATTCTTTCATTGAAAAATCAATTTTCGTTATGCATTCACAATTCCTTAATAAAAAGCTTTCAGTTCAGTGAAATGAAAGATAAAATAAAAAGTGAAATTCAAAAACAGAAAAAATCAAAAGTTTCCACTCGTCAGCTCGAGGAAAACTCCCTGGAGCAATTCTCTCTCGTAAAGTTGATTCTCTTGATTCGCGCGAGCCCACACTTCATTTCTTTCGGAAATTCTCGACAGTTCCCGGCGAATACGAGAGAAGAAGAAAAAAATGGGAACAGAAGATAAAATACTAAATATATTATCCAAGAGAGGAAAAACACGCAGAAAAACTTCGTAGACGGAAAAACAAAGTATTGTAAATCAACGAGAAAAAAAAGCTTTGAGCGAAAAAAGAAGAATCTACGAGCTCGATCAGCTTCGCTGAAAAGCCTTGCGGTTATATACCAAAGTGTCGCATATACGCAGTTTTTACTTTTAGTCGCCTATATATCGCATCTACCATTGTTCTCTCGCGCGAGAGTGCTAATGTGTGACTGGCTGGATAACTACGCCTTCGTGTTTGGAAGTGCATTTTGGTCGTGAAATTCGAATGTGAATGCGAGAGTGACTGTGAAATAAATTTATTATACCATGATTTGACGTTTTAGCTTGGTATTCTTCTTTTATTACTCATTAATTATTATTAAAATACTTATCGTTTTCTATATTCTGGCTTTTATTTTTCATTGCGACATAGTAAAGCTTTTTATTCTTGAAAAACGACAGTAAAGTTATCACCACAGTAAATTTTTCTCAAGATCGAAAAAACAAAAGTATTGTTTTGAACTTATAGTCTCTATCCTCGTAAAACGCGCATTATTGAATACTGCCCATCTAATACTTTTCATTGGAATTACACAGAAGGTAGAATTTAAAACGTTTCGATCGTAAAGGGAAAAAATTCCTTTTTATTTTATAGAAAAAAAAACGGGCATCTCACATCGTAAACTGACCGCATGTGTGTGCGCGTCGTAAAAGAAAAGAGTAGCGCGACATAAAATCAATTTACGAGCGGTATTTTACACAACATTCATTGGCAAAAAAAAATGTATGCTTTTACACTTCCGAAAACATACAATTACACACGTAATATCGTGCATTATACCTAGCATATACATGATTATATACTGTAACGAAGAAAACTGATATTTGTATAAGTGGATGCGTTGTTCGATCGAGCTATAGCTAACGAAGATATTATAGAGCTTATACCAACAATCCATTTCTTCATCGTTACTTTACCTTTCATATGCTTTTCTCGTTCGCAAACCAAGCTTGCGATTAAAAATAACTTTTTTTTTTCAAATAACGTCATCGTTAACTATTCAAGCTGTAAGCTCTCGTAAGAGGTTTACGCCAGATTACATCGTATAAATTGTGAACGTTAAGTACATCACCGAAAGATTAACGATCCAACCAAGATTGAATATTAGGCGAGAGAGTGGAAAAAAAAATTATAAATCGCTTTTTTTTTCTTTCTCTCTCTCTCTCTCTCTCTCTCTCTCTCTCTCTCTTTCCTCGCGTCGAAATTAAGAATTTTTTTTTGTCTTTATCCTTGAACTGCGCATACGATGAATAATAAGTAAACTCGTCCGTCTAACACAAACAATTTACTCAAGCTTAAATTACCATTTACGACGGTGTTCGAAATCGAAAGTCACCGTCGTGTCATTTATTCAAAAGACTTTTCCGACGAGGCATATGAAAGAAAACAATATTAAGCACTTGTAGGCGGCTTATATAATTAAACGTCTCCGATCAAGGCGAGAAAACCGCACATTGCAATTGCTCAAAGTTTCGTGCAAGCGACACATACATACACGCGTGTGTGTGGGTTAGTATAAACTGTGCCAAACTTTGTTCAACATTAAAATTTGATGGTAGTTAGGCGTGTGGATTTCACTTTACGCGAGAGTTTGTTGAAGGCTCATAGTGTAGATCGTAAAAGGTGAATAAAAGACGATGTGAACGAGATTTGCTCGTATTTTTTATGAAAAGACGATGAATTTGATTGATGTAAAATACACTGCTAAGTAAACGTTTCACTCGATAGTGTGCAAAGCTAATAATATTGCACAACTGAGTGCATTCGAATTTACAATTCCAATGATACACGCAATTTGTGGAAATTAATAATAGAGTATCCGCTATTGTGTACGAATAGCATATGCGTAGCTATAATAGCCGTAGCTAATAACGATGGTAAGCAATAATATTCATTCAATAAATATATATATATATATACTTTTACGCTTTAATTCACTTGTCATCCACAAATGGTTGCATTCCGCCTTCGATTGTTTCCTGTAATTAATAGCGTTATTTGAGCAGCTCGGGTGTATAATGGAGCTGTGTAATTAATTGAAAATTCGATCAGATGTAATTGGTAGCTTTGTGTCTATTCAATAAGAATACCATGTTTTTTGCGATTTTGAAATATAAAAAAAAAACAAGTAGGTTTCGACAAATCCGAACCGACAGTATTAATCGTAAGATCCTCTGATGATCTCCAGATTTACTACTTCATCAACATCTCACTCCACGTCTTTTTGTACACTTCGTATAAATAACTTCGACCTCCCTTTCGCGTGTGTGTGTGTATATATATACAGGCGTCAGAAATCAGACTCATTTGCTAAGAGGTCGGGGCACGAGAGCGAGAAAATCCTATCCCCCTAAAGTAGCGGAAATCGCTCGGATCAATCCACCACGCGAGCGAGAAAACAAATTCTTTTTTTTTCTCCCTTGAATCTCGAGTAGTAGAAGTTCCATGAGTCCCTTTTTTTCGCAAAGAGGGAGGATCAAGCTACCACTTTGAGAGGAAAATTGCCCGGGATTGGATGCGTTTGATGTCTTCTTTCCGAACTCGAATTGACTTTTTTTTATGAATTTTTCTTTTAGAGATGAATTTGCGACTTGACGCTGTTTGTATTGTGAAGGTAATATTTTTGCTTTTATTTGACAAATTAAATGTGTAGTTATTTTTTGTTTTGTTTGTCGAATGTAAACACATTTATAAAATTGTTCGAGAAAGTAAAGTGCTTAGCTAATAAGATTCGAATCGATCAATAATAAATTACCGTGCAATTTATCAAAGAAATTTTCCGATTACCGCACAAATTGTAAATGCAGGACGGTTGTATTGGCTTCGACTGCAACGAAACAATACAAAACTCGCAGATAGGTAAGTACAACCGACAAAGTTTTATCAAAAAAGTTAACAAGCAAGTTTCCAAGACAGATTTTCCATGTCAGATCTGCTGTTATATTCCATGTAGACTAGATACCAAAGTTATTATCGCGAGAGAGAGAGAGAGAGAGAGAAAGAGAGAGAGCGAAAACTTTACAACGTCGAGTTCTAACTCCTTAAGCTGCTGTTATTTCACTGGCGCGCTATAAAGTTTCGCCAGAATAAACAATGCATGCACACCAAACTTCTTTGATGCTGCCCTGCCACGAAGAAATTTCCAAACGACGACCTTTCGCCTTCTTTTTTTTTTTGTAGGTACGTCGAGGAAATTGATAGAACGCAACCTCGTTATCTTTTTTTTTTGTAATCGATATCTAACCTACATACCGGAAACGGACGTATCTGGCATCGGCAGCAGTTCGAGACAAGACCAGTTTAATTGCTTAATTTCCTGTCGAATATACTACTATAGCCAGAGCCAGCGAAAAGAGAGAAAAACTGAAGCGAATTTCCTTAATGAAAAATCGTTTCTCATTTTCGACTACGAAAAAAAAAGTTCCGTGGGTTAATACGCGTTTAAAATTGAAAGCTCTGACGTTTTGGTTGACTAAAACCGCACTCGCTCTCTCCCTCTCTCTCTCGTCAGAGTGGCTAAATTACGATGGACATGTCGCTTAATAAGTCAATTTATTTCCACTAAATTATCGCGATTAAAGTGCAATGGACAATTAACTGAGAGCTGCATTACGAAAACGTAAATTGCTCGGCGCATTATCGTCATAGTGCTCTGATAATCCAATTAATTGAACGATAAAACAATATAAATGCGATTTTAATGGGATGAAAATTAATTTAAATGATAATTGATGCGACGAAGTGGAAGTAAACAATTATCGTACTTGAAACTTCGAGAGAAAGAGAGAGAGAGAGAAAACGGAAGTCTCGTATTTTCGGTATTTCATCAACTAACTGCATCGCACGCGATACTCCCGTAGATAGTCTTAACTTATAAGCACACGGCAAACTAGTCGGTATAGCCTACCCTTACCTTTTGCCCAAGTGCAACTTCAGTGTATATAACAGGATGGTGGGGGGAAACGCAAGCATAGTCGTCTGTCGTCGTCGTCATCGACGAAACGATGGAAACCAATAACCGAAGGCTTTACTATACGTCTATACGTCGGTTAACTCGCCTGTCAAAATTGCAGAATGCACTTTGCGCGAGCCTAACGAACTTGCCTTGCCAACCTATATAGGCTTGTAATCGAAGTCCCAACGGAGAACTTCGATCGCAAAACTCCTCCCCTCTCTCTCTCGAAGGTAAACACACCAAGTCAGCCGGGATTTCCATTCTATATATATGTGTGTGTGTGTGTTTGTGTTTGCCAACTCGGTGTGTGTACATTTGACGAGGTGAAAATTGCAGCCGACACACCACCTTTGTTATAGGAGCACTTTGTCTTCTATGAAATTCGCTCGTGCGCTTTGTGGCTTTTCCTATCGCGATCGATGATTATTATTTTTAAACTCTTCGTATTCTCCGCGATGTACGCTTTTATCGTTCGGATAATCATAGGCCGCTCGGTGGCTCTTCTTTTTTTTCACTTTTTCACGCAGTTTAGTACCGGGAATAATATGCGTCGTTAAGATAACGTTATAATCTGTGCTTGCTAAACTACGATCGATGAGATATTTTTTCATTTTATACTTTGATCAATTACATTTTCGTTTGATTGCTCCGAGGGCTTTTACTTTTATGAAATTTTATTATTACAGTAGTGGTTTTTGCAAAAGTATTTTTTTTTTTTCGAATTCAGTGACCTGTGAAAAACGCAAAAATGACACTCGAAGGATCAATTCCAACCCGATATTTTCCGCATTCACATGCGCCACGCAAATTCAAAATTGAATGACAGTTTGGAAATTGAAAAATTAATATGATTCGATCCACTGAAAAAAGAAAACATGGCCACGCACTATTGCAATATACATCAACGAACGTATTCGTATAAATACGCAAAATAAGTCATTTCCATTGTGATGGAACGCGCGCGATCTTATTTTTATGTCGATGTATACATCCACGCGCCTTTAATGCATTTTTTTCCTATTTTTTTTTATCGTTTCTCCCCTTACGTGTACATATGTGTACATGTTGTGTAGTTCCGCATATACGTTTCGCATTACCGTTGAACGATCCTTGCCGGAATAATATATGACGAAGGGATGGGCTTTGGGACCTGTCAAGATACCGCACTGACGCTGCTGTTTACTTGCCTCCAAGGAAAACTATACGCCCAAGAATATCTAAGTGAATCCTAGAGTGACACTAATGTATGCTTGTTTCCCTTTTTTTTCAATTTCTTTCGCTGGTCAATATAAGTTTCGCGTGATACGGTCGTGATTGAATTTTCAAATTGTCATTAAAACGAGAAACCACACCCTCGCTCTCTCGTTGTTTTTCGAAGCCGAACAATTATAAAGCGTCGATGTATTTTTGATAACTCCGGGGAATTCAACGTTGGTTGCTTGTAATGTGGGTCAATCTTGTCCCTTTTGGGACATGAATTATTCCGTTGTCATATACGGGCGAGGGTTTCCGAAATTGAAAATGCAAAGTAAATTTCGTCGGCTCGTTAAAATGTAAACGAGGTGGCACCGAAAAAAAAAACGAAACAAAACACGGAAAAAAGCTGCGGAGTTCGCGGTGGCCGACTAAACGTAAGCTTTAACTACTGAGACAAACAAGCGGCTAATTGCAAAACTTTACGATGAATTTTCAACATCTTTTTACGAGGATTTCTCGTTTTGTACGAACTGACCACGCGATTTCATACTTTTTTTTGTACGCGTGCGAGAAACACGAAATAATTCCGGGTAGAAGTAGTAAAAGGGTCCGTTAATTACACGCTGGGGTGATTTAAGCAAGGGAGATGTTTTCGACCGCGAGAAGTGTTGACCTTGATTAAAGCCAAACCGAATGATTCAGAGCCTCTTTTTGTTCGCAGATATTTCACACGTGCCTTTTTTTTTCGTCGGAGGGGGTTATTATCGCCGTGAATTTATCGTTTCGAGGTTCCGAAAATTACAGGAAAAGCGTTAGGAGATTTTTTTTTCTTTTCTTTTTGGAATTATCGATTTGAACCACTTACAGCGCAATCGGATCGTCTTATGCATTATTCAATTTTTTTTTTTCGTCGCGGGCCGATCGATACAGAAGAGAGGTATCAAGCGATGAGTCGACGATGTGAATTTCGATGAGGAAATAATGTTTCTTCGAGAACGATTCATCCGTTATGGAATCGTTGCGTAAAAATAAAATGTTTCGAAAGATAATTATTGCAAGTAAAATTGTAATGTCAAAACTTAATCATGAGATGAGCTTCCGGCGTTTCAAAATCTAATTACGTTATCAAACTCCGAATCGATACTGAAAGTAATGGTTTTTATCCAAAGTAAAGCATGAATTCTAAAGTGTTTAATTTCTAACCCCCGTGGCAACCAAAGGGAATAGCGCGAGCGCACGTTCGAACTTTGAAATGCCTATATAGCTTTCGAGTTGGAAGGAAGTTAATCGCGGGGAAAACCACCCCACGTTGAATGGAAAGGAAAATTAGATTCGACCGGCTACTCTACTTGCGCGAACGCTTTATTCTCCTTTGCCAAGCTTTTTTTCCGAGAATACTATATACTGGGCTGAGTCGTCTTACTTTCTTTGACTCGATACAGGATAAATTATTGAAGGCAAGAGCTTCGATTTTTTTCACAATTAATTTTTTTAAACGAAAGAGAGCGCGGCTATCTATTTTGGCAAGATGCAAGAGAAAATAAATTTGATCGGGCGAACGGACGTCGAAAGTGCATTTATACATTGCGATATTTTTATGACTTTGATAAGCATGAAGAATGAATAATTCTCTCTTGATCTGAGATGTAAAATGGCAACTATCTCGTTGAGTTTTATCCCAAGGACTACACTTTTCAATGAAACGAAAAGGTCGATAGAAATTGATAATCTATCAATAGAACAATCGACCTTATTACTCTCGTTGCTTTATAATTGCGTAAGAGAAATACAGTATTGAATTTGACTTACGTAAAGTGGTACGGAAACAAAGTTCGCCTGCAACTATAACGAACAAAAATAATATTTTGCAAACACTCGATAAATCGATGGAAAAAAAAATTTTTTTTTTTCATTACCCTTGTCCAGCAGCTACCACGCGCCAACCGCGTTAGCCTAGTGAAGCAATTCATCGACGAAAGAAATTAAGGGCAGGGAAATATTGACCAGCAGCTTGTACGTGGAAAATTGAATCGCGCTATCTCGCAGAGGCACCCACTGCGTATATTCCCTCCTCGTATCGACTCGTTCCCGAAATTTCATTTTCGTCAGAAAAAATTCGAAGAGCCATTGTGGATGTATATGGGAAATTCTCGAAACTGCGATGATAGAATTATTTTTTAAATAAAATTAACGATGAAAATCAAAATAAATTAATTAAAGATAAATTAAAAAATTGAAGATATTTCGTTATTAAATTTATAGATTTAATAAAGACGACGAAATATTACGGGAGCAAATAATTACGCAACTAACGGAGCTCGAACGAGGTGAAATCCAGATGACATTCAATGTTAACGTAACTCAAGCTCCCATGACGAGCGAGTATTACGAAATAATAACCTCGCCGTAACTCTTTTTCTGGGCTGCTGCGAATGAGCGATGAATGCCGAAAAAAAAAATCTCACTTTTATCTCTCTAAAACGTTCATCTCTCGCTTGCATTTTCGGCTGTCGAGTCGCGAGAGCTTTTCGAAAAGTCACGAAGATAAACGACAACGCGGCGCGAAGCGATCGATATTATAGTCGGCGAAAAGTTTTACCAAACCTGTGTCTGCTGTATGCGTGTGCTTTTCGCCGAATTACATCGAGCGCCGCGTTGTTGCAAAAACTTGTGCCAAAGTAACGTGGAATTTCCGCGTTGCCTTGAAATGCAGTTCTCGCGCTAATGTGATTTCCCTATATAGAGGTAATGTAATTACGTGCACTGTGTGACATTTTGTAAGTCATAAGGGGGGGTGGGGGGAAACGTTGTTATGCTGAGAGCAGCGCGTCAACATCGCGAAAATAGAAATTTGAAACAGCGAGAGAACATACACTGGCGGAAAGCTCTTAGAAATATTACGCAGAATTATTAGGGGAAAGTGGGGCAAAATGGCCCCCGGGGCAAAACGGCCCCCTTTCGAGTTTACTATGAAGGACGTTACTAGAAAATCTGGTT
>JAWWMK010032837.1:0-13491 GCA_035047105.1 Galeopsomyia nigrocyanea
ATAAATTATACATCTATACGATTTTTGTTAAGCTTGTTATTTTACAAAAAAAAAGAGAATTAACTTTTCAGTACAATAAAAAGATTTTATCCCATTTTATATATAATATATAATATTGATGAAAAAGTATCTTAGAGTGCGCGCGTGCGCGTCCAACAAATTACGGACTAAAGCACGAAATTGGACTTTATTACCCACACGCAATCCCTATCATCCCTTTCTTATATACACTTGCACTTCACCGTTGCAATCCCATCAGCTGGTTTCTTATATATATATATACCGCGAGCGAGCGTGTACACTCTTCGCGCGCGTGTTTTCTATATCCTCCCGCTTTCGCGTGCCCGTAGTCACGCGCCCTCGACTCACAACCTCCTCCCGGCTGCAATTATTATCGGCACTCTTCGTTTTCTTTTTTTTTCCTTGCTATCTTTGGTTTCACTCACCGACGCCGCGAAAGAGAGAGATATTTTCTTCGAGAGAGATGAGATTTTCTTTTTGAAAATTGGTGCACTTTCTTCAATTTTAAATGAGATTTTTCAAGTTGAAATTGATAGATAATACAATATCGAAATAATTAAAATAATATGATGTAAAAGACTAACGTTAGAGAGTCAGTATTGAGATCTTGTACTAATATGAAAGCTTTTCAATAGATAAGTTTGTGAAATTGCAAAAAAAAAAGCCTTAACTTATTTGGGTTAAATTTGTATGAACACTGTTTTATTTTATTCTACAATATTAAAAAAAAAAGTACCATCGTAAGACACAATCTTCGAAAAAGACAGCTGCAGTCCCGTTTAACGGTAAAAACTATAAATGAAAAGAAAAAATTCATCCTCTCGATAACGCGCACCGAATAAAACGCAAAGATACGATACCTACATTATACACATTTTAAATGGGCAATAATCCGTTGACACCCGCGACACTTCTCTACATATACATATACATATATATGTATAATATAAGCATCGGAGCGTGTAATCGTCGAATCTTCGAAATACCTTTTATATATATTTTATTTATATTCCGCGGGCGCCCGTGCGTTGCGCAGACACAGACACAGACACACACACATACACAACTCGCGCGCGCATATCTGACTATCGGTTATTGCCGTTGCGCATGCTTGCATCCTATCTCTCTCTCTCTTCCTCTCTCTTTACTGTTTCGCCGATGCGCAATATATTTTTCGTGCGTTTTGTTTTTTTTTCTTCCGTTTCAAGACGAATCAAAGGAAAAAAAGAAACCACCGCGTACTTTTTGTTAATTTCCGGATGTGTACTTCCTCCTCTCGCGATTTCTTCGCGTTTGGTAAAAAGGACAAGTGGAAAACGAGGGTGTTGTCTGTTAAATTAAAATCGTACGCGATTTTTGCCAACTTACAGATCGTTGACCTCGCAGATCTCCGGAAGAAACACGTGTATATATTTATACTTGTATATAATTAAAAATGCGTCGTTTTTCTTTTAAACGGCGTATACCGTAAACGTTAATAAACGGCTCGAAAATTAAAAGAGAAAAAAAGGATCGTTAGTTACACGGTAATAAACAGTCGTGTAATTGAACGAAAAATTTCGCGGCAAGCGCGTAATTAGGCTCTCGTCTCTCGATGATTTTCCATCAATAAACGCAAACAACGTGTTTCGAAGGCGGCGGCTTGTTAGACAAGTCTCGGCTTCTACATTTCCATATTTCAACGCGGTAAAGAAAGAAAAAAAACAAACGAGAACCTTAATAATTTCAGTGGCTTGCGAGGAGTTAATTGAAGATTTTCAGCGAGCTTCAGATTCCAGTTGGACAGGATATTTTATTACAGACTCGCAGATTCCTCTCTCTCTCTCTCTTTTCTTACATTTATCGCAAGAAAAAAAGTGTGTATATATATCGTATATACAAACGTGAAAAGATATCATTCGATTTCCTTGGCGTTACGAAATCGTCATAATAAAATCGTGATTATCCGCGGCAGTGACAATAATCTGCTCGGGCAAACATCTCAATTATCGAGAGAAATGAATTGGCGATCTCGGGAGTTTTCCGGTTATTACGCAAGAGCAAAACAGAGAGCGAGAGAGCGGTTTGTTAGTCGTAAGTAATGTTGCAGCGGCAGGCAAGTCAAGCAACGCCTTAATAATTTGCCGGGTAACGAGCTCACGATCGCGGTTTATCGCGCACACGGCCGTGTGTTTTCTCTTGGCGCGCGCTGGACGCTCTCGCCGACGATGATGGAGAGACTTTTATGTATCTTCATGTAACTCTCGAGAATGAGAGAGAGAGAGAGAAAAGGAAAATTTTGTTGCTAGCTAGTTTTTTTATTGCTTTGTCAGCTAACTTTGCAAATATTTTATGTGCCTCCGCTGGGATTGGATGAGTCGTTGATAATTTTTTTATTTTTGGACGGGAAAATGTATTTGATGCCATTATTTAGTAGTAGATTTTTGTTGGCATTTTTATCGTCAGATTGCGATGTAATTATGACAATTACTATTGGAATTAAAAGATTATTATTTCTAAAAACATGTTATAGGGGGATATCGACCATTCGATTCACAACTAATAAACTTGGATCTAATAAGATATAATAAATTAATAACGCGACTATGTATCCATCAATGCGTATAATTTTCATTTATTAAGTTGGTATAGTATATAGCAAGAACTTGCATTTTATTTTTATAGACGAAAAAATTGATTCGATTATATTTTACATTATTTAATGTTCTCAACGTCGTATACCACGAAAGGCATATTAATTATTGTCATTCAAATTCGTATAGATCTTTATTTTTGAAAACATATCATAGAGGGACATTGGCATTTCAACTTTCAAGCAATATATTTTGTAAGCGTGTGTAGATAAATGAAGTTATGTAGTTCATTTATTATAAATCATAAATGAATTTATTCTTTTACCAGTTGTTGTGTTCAAAACATGAGTTAGCACAATTTTTTTAATCACAAAAAAGTTTAACATTCCGAACGAAAAGTTGTAAATCCAACAACGCTATAAAATCTCCAAAGAAATTCACTTTGAGAAAGAAAATCGCGCTCTCGAACAATCAATCAAACGGTAAACCCGCATAGCAAACATAAAAATCAACAAATCCAAAGCCACACAAAAGTAAAGCAGAGAAAAGAACAAGAAATTTTCCGTCATCACCACTTATAATCACATTTAAATATCATTAATCTCGCATAGGGAGGCAGTTCACACAGACACAATGAATGAACAAACGAAAAGTCGCCGCCCGTCAATATACCACACGGCATTCCGCAAAAATCCGGTGAAAATTATATAAAGACATCGTTGCCCGCACGGTCACAGAGGATAAAGTCAACATCACCTTAACAAGCGTATGATTATGCGGCTAATGATGCCGCGTGCAGAATCGGCTTTCGATCGACCGACAGAGAGTGCACAACACCATTAATCACCAGCTTGCGCACAGACATAGACGAAACCTAATGATTGTGGAAAATCATGTTGAGCTTTCGTTCGCACGACTAATCTCCCCCGTGGAAAGACTTCCGTTTTCAGTTTTTTCGCTCTTTCGAGAATATTATTATTACACGCTTAATTCGTCGTTTCGTTTTCGCAAATTTGTCGCCGAGAAGCCCCAAGTTTTTTTTTTCTCTCTCTCCGAGTTTGAAAGGCATACATAAAGTCGCCAGCAAGAAGAGGGAAAGTTTGACGATCGACACCTGCGCGACGGTTCTCATGGGACGCTGAGACTCGCAACGTAATGAACTGCCATAATACAATGTGTGTGATGTGCGCGTGCGTGCCTGTGTGAGAGATTTGCGTAGAATGTCGATGCTAGTTTACTGCTTGAATAAGTGAAATTGCAATGTAAATGTAATGTAGGTCATAGGAGTTGTATATGTGGCTATTGTGATATTTTGTGGTAATATTTGATGCAAACAAAGCGTTCACGTAAGCGGTGATTCAACGAAGATTGTAAATATTGTTGAGAAGTAAAATATTGTTTCGCAGTGTAAATGTGGCCATATGATTACGAAGACTGAATCTGTAGAGGGACACAGACGTAATTATAGTTTCTACACTATTTAGAATTATATTCGTATGGTTAATAAGGTTCATAAAAATTGTAATGATATTTGTCAAAATAGCTCCGAAGTCGTCGTTCACACTTCTGAACTTTTACATATTGCTGTTGGATTAGATGTTGAGTAACATCTAAGCAATCCGCTGAGGGCTAAAACGTGTCGTCAAATTCAAAAATTCACAGATGTTGGTTGGGAAAGTTTATTCTGAATTGAAAACAACGGTGTTCTGTATTGCGACGTTTCGTCAGTGGTTTTACTGACCTCATCAGGCTATTTATTACAAACAAGTAACGTTTGAAAATAAATTCTACATTATAGCAGCTGGAAAATACGTTGAGAAAACTGCATCGTGGATGCAGCCTTCTCTTCCGAAGTCAGATTTTCGACATATTGCCTTGCCCACTCAACATTGACGTTCAACTCACAACTCTTTTCGCTCGCACGAATTCTAAAAAAAGTAATCCCAAATACATCCATAAATCGACGTATATTTTCCAATTCGAGAAATATACGCGACGGCAAAAGCATTTCACAGTGCCGGAAAGTCACTCGAACGCGAACAGTACTTCTCTTTTCTTTCACTCTCCGTGGTAAAAAAAAAGAGCCCCAATCAATAAAAGAGCGTATCGCAGTTCAAAGATTTTCTCTCACTCTCATTGAAAACTGAACGCTCGAAATAGCTCACTCGATAAACCGCCGCGTCGAAATTTTTTCGGCGCTTTTCCCTATAATATACGCCGCGCGATGCGCGCAACTGTCACACATTTCACACACACACACACACACGAAGGAAGAAAAACTACTACCCTCGTTTATTGCGCACCGAGGTACATTGACTTTTCCGCGCGCGCGCGTATAGTTCCCCTGGGCGTTATACAGACCTACATATAAATTTTTTTTTTCTGTCGCCCGATTTTTCTATACATAAAAGTATAGCCCCCTTTTTTTCGAATACCGTTTTTTTTTATCGATGATTCTTGTAAAGTTTATATGCGCTTGGATGCAGCGACGATTCATTTTTCTTCGGGCATTTGGCTGCTGATTCTTTGCCCGTTTGAATTTTCTTTCCAGGTGAATTATTGCAAGGTGAAGATCGAACGCAATCAACGGTTATTGAAAATTATTCGATATTACATTTAATATTTTCTAAACGGAAAAAAAGTATTTTTCATCGATTTTTCACTTCAATTTTGCATTGCATATATATCCTAGATATTGCGTATTTAGAATACTATCTTCAAATTGTGAATTCACATGTTGACACACAGTACACAAAATGCGCAAGTTTGCACATAGAGTTCTACGAGTGATTGATTCGCCAATACCAACCGACCTGAATTTACACTAAGCGTACAGTGAGAACCGCTCGATCAAACGTTGCAGCTGCAAATTTGTGTTTGGTACTTTACCACACTGTAAGCAAAATCAACCGCGTGCAGTGTAAACCGACTTCGAATTCAATTTTCTGCCGTTCAACTGAAATACAATTTGCGGTTTTTGTGAAATTTCTTGAAAATTCTTGAATGCGAAAGTGAATAATAAAATGTTGAATACTAAATATCAAAATTCATTCTGATGTATATATTAAAACAATAAACAAGTGCTCTTTCTCAACGATTTGAGTTTTAAAAAAAATGCGTTTCTCTGAAACCAACCCTCACTGAAATGCGCAAGCAAATCTATGGGCACCGCGCTATCGAAAACAAATTACACCACCGGATTTCCCACTCAATCCTTTTCTCTGCAAACATTGAAAATAGGGTGGGTAGCCCATTAATCGAGACCGTCGATAAATCCTTTCCTCTCTTTCTCATTCTCTCAATCAGCCTTGTATATAGAGTAAAATAAAAAAGAACTCGAGCTATATACGGTGCTTGTTCTGAAAATATACTGCGAGATAAAAATAACAGCGTAATCCTCGCGGATCACTTGCAAACGATGATCCAACAATCACCGCTCGTGTACATGTCTTCCACCCCTGTCTCTATATATATATGAGGTAACTCACACCGAATGGCGTCGGGAAACACATTAACGCGCGTGCAATAACAGTGGAAAAAAAGTGAGCGTCGGCACATTATTATTCTCGCTCGTCACAATTCGTCAGAGTCTGTCAAAGGGATGACGCCACCGCGTCACGTCAATCAAACTCATTGTTTCGGATGCTTTCAGTCTCTCTCTCTTTTTTTTGCAAAACATTTTAAAGTTTTTTTTTATGCGAGTGAGAGAAAGAGAGAGGCAAGGGTGAAAGTTGGCTGTATCGAGATGCGCAATTGTCGAATGCGAGGCGAGACGAATTTTTCGACTGTCTGGCTCTTTGTTGATGCTTTTTTTAAAAGTGCAGAGAGGGTGGTTTTTGAACGCGATGGATGTTAGTTTCGAGTGTAGTTTTTTTTTGCCTTGGACGTTTTATGTTTCGGTGAATGCGATGGAGTCATTAATATTGTTTTTTTTTTGCTTCACATGTGTCGCCGAGGTATTGTTAGGATGATCTTTTGAATTAAATTTGTGTTATTTATAGTAAACATTAAAAAATTCTAAAAATATTATAAAGAAATTAGTTTACGTTTATAAAATTTATTTCACTGCATTAAACAAAAATTAAACTTCAAAACTCGTAAAAAGAACAAGAAATCATTCGGCAAAAATCAAATTTTATATCCTCTATCAAGAACAAATCTTTCGATGTAATATTTGGATGAACGCCACGACACGACTAAATTTTTAATTATTTGGACATTACATACCTCATTTTAAAGTTTGATCAAAGCAAAATTTGATACGTACTTATCCTCAAACCATCATCCAAACAACAAAGCATTCAAATACCTAAAAGCACATCTTTTTAAAAAATCACGATCCAAACTCCTGTACACCTACACCGAAAAATGCATCTCTCTCTCTCTCTCTCTCTCTCTCTCTCTCTCTCTCTCTCTCTTGCCGCACGCTCGGCATCCTCGTGCAGCCCAACCGTCTTTCTCTCTCGAAAGAGTAATTCGAATATTTACAAAGTGCACTCACGATAAGCCTCTCACGCCCAGCAGCAGCAGCAGCAGCAGCTCACGCTCACAATGAGCCCATAACTCGAACTTTCGCTAGGCGGTGGGAGGGGAGAAAACCACCGACGCCAACGCGATTCTTTAAGCCGCGATATATCGATTATATGGGAGCAGTAGCAGGCGGTTCACTTTCTATAGGCGACCAAAAACTTTACCAAGGCGACTTTCTCACGAGAATGTTTTTAATTGTGAATCGGGCTCCCTGTCGTGGTTACATATATATGTGACTTATCGATGCAACGTATATACATGTGATTCAGTTTGCTATATGCATAATAGCAGTTCGTGCTCTTTTCTACAGGAAGAAAAAAAAAAATATTCAAAGATGGAGAATAATGGGCTTTATATTTTTTTTTTTGACTCGTGGACTCGCTGAATAATTTTTCTTTTACTTCTTGTTCAAAATGATTCATTTCGTGGAAACTCGCGTTCTTGACAAAACACATTGGCAATCTCCTCGCGCACGATAAGATAATTGAATGCAAAATATTAAAACTCGACACGAACGTTTTGTTATAGAAGTGAATGACAAACGATTGAATTATTCTTTCGAAATGAACTCACGTAATATGTAAGTTACATTAGCGTCTCATCTCTATTTCAAAATCACTCTTGAATACATAATACAATAAAAAAGGGAATTCAATCCATTTCAATCCTCTCAAAACCACGCGCGTGCTCGCACAGCATCAAAGCGAGGTTGCTTATCGTCGTGGAGCTGCCCGCATCAATTTGACTTATCTGGCAAAAGCTATATTTACACACCTATCCCATTCGCGCGCGCTCTCGCGCAAGTTTCACCCCGCAAACGCAAGATTAAAGAGAGAGTATTACGTGCGCCTCTCACCTATTTTCGCCAAGTATGGAGATCGCAGGTTGACCGGCTTTTAGATGTATTGCGAGTGGTTCCCCTATATATAGACTTCTTTTTTTTTTTTATTTTGTGCGTGTTTGTTTGGGAAAAATATGTAGGTTTGTGAAGATTTTTTGATTGAGTTTGATATTTTACACCCGTGGATTTAGAATGTTTGAAAAGTACATTCTGATGATCGCTGAGGTCGAGAGATAAGATTCGTATCAATTTGCTTTCTGAACAGGTTAGAATTCTCGTCAAGATTGAAATCTTTTTCGAAATATCCGTAAAACGGTAGAATATATACAAACTCTCGAGAATTTTCAACGAGGCATCTACGAAATTCGAATTCATGCCAAGCTATATACATAATTAAGTGTACGCGGAATGATATTCACATACAAATTAGCCTTTCGCAGAATCCTACGAATCGCGCGGGTTATTAATCCAAGTTCTCGAAAAATTGACTTGCAGCTATAAGCTGGAATCTAATTTCCGAATGTTAAATAGCGACATGTAAACGCTAATTTTAATAATGAGACTCTAACAAGTTTCGGTTTGGGGGGCGAGGGATAAATTAGCAGTGTGTTCGTGCGTCGTCGTCGAGCTTCACTTGTTGAAACTTTGTTGGTGCTTTAGCAAAGTTCAATTTAAGTTGCGGACTTGTACATATATGGAGCTTAGCGCTTAATGAAAGGAACCCGCCAACTTTGAGGTGATGTACATATTTTGCAAAATTTTGCGCGGTAGAAGTTGATCGATTTTTCACAAACAATTGCGTTAAAGGTAGCGTTCCAAGGTGAGAGAGAGATATATATGTAGAGCGAAGCTTTTGTTCGAGAAGCTATGAGCTTAATCAACGATTAGCTGGGATCATCAATCAGCCAAGGTCATCAAAATCCATTAACCTCTAAACTAAAGCCCTTCCATACCAAACTATAGGCACTATATATAGCTATCCTATTGTTTCTCCCCTTTAATTCAGGCCAATTTCAAGCTCGACAATGGCGATTTTTCTCTCTTCCGCGAGCTCTTGTAATTTTCTCATTACACATAACTATATGTATACTGGGGGGGGGGGGGGGGGGGCCCCGCGCCCCCCCCCCCCCCCCCCCCCCCCCCCCCCCCCCCCCCCCCCCACCTCGCGGCATCGTAAATATAAAACGGCGCAACAGTATATACAGTAGCAACCGAAAAAAAAGAAGAAGAGAAACGTATATATACATAAAACGAAACGACGATTATTTATGTATGACCCTAATTTCGGCCAATAAATAAGTGAATCGCGCGAGAAACGAATGAGGCATCGATGAATATTCATTTTCTAGATCCCCGAACGCTTTTCCATAAACTTACATACACGCACTGGCCTATATATATGTAGAGGTGGGGAGAGATGCATTGTCGCTTATATGCTTTACGATCTCGTGTGCGTATATGCATATGTCCTGTAGATAGATATATACCTGCCGCTCTCCTCGTGAGTTACGTCCACGCACGATGAATATTCTCCCTTCCTCCCCTTTTTGGCTTTTTTTCCGCCTATATTTATATTTATTTTTTTTTCTTTCTTTCTTTCTTTTTTTTTTTGTGTGTGTACCCGAAAGAGAGTCTTTTTTCCGTGTTGTTTGCTATTTTTTCTTCTTCAATTTTATTACATTCGACTTTTCTCACGCGCGGCACTTTTCCAGGCGCTCGCCTCATTACAATCGATTATCGGCCGACTGGAAAGTCAAGGAAATTTGTCGGCTTTTAGTGAGGATTTATGTATTCACGAGTATGTATATTTCGCGGTTACGGCCCTACTATATAGGCAAGTTCGATATTTATGTGAGATATGAACGCTATGTGGTACAATATTTGGGTAACGGTTTGTTTGCTCTCTCACTCGTGTGTTTAATATTCAATTTAGCGAAAGGTTTGATTTCACATAGTGCGTGAGCAGCCGATGGCCAATTTCGCTCGGTTGAATTCGATTCCGTCCAGATATAATTGAATTACATGAATGAGCTGTTTCAATGGGAATATTATTCGACTATTCAAAAAACTATTGTGAAATCAAACTTTTTTCGTGAACAGTAACAATAAAATTCACAGATCACGTTGAAGAACAAACCAAAACAAAAAAAAACGTGTGAAACTGTGAAAAAAGTCAATCAAGCAGAAAAAAATCGATATCAATCAAAACATTAACGCTGATTTGAAATCTGAATTTCACGGTCCGACTGACCAGTACAACAAAAAAAAAACACCGAACCAAGGGAAAAAACGTCGTCTCATTACCAGATGACAAATCGTTAAAAAACAAGACTCGAACGAAAAAAAAAAAGAATCACTCTATAAGCCGAAAATTTCCACACCCAAGCATTCACACACTCGAACCCTCGTGTATTTTTTTGCAGGTCAAACAGGTCCAACTCTGTGACTCTAATACGTTCAATATAATCGTGGAATATCGAAAAATTTCCACCCGCCGAAATACGAGTACAGAATCTAATCTCTTGCAAAATTAATTTCGCCTGGGTAAGCTCACAGACCAATATGCACACACATACACACACCTCGCGTCGATAAATTCTTATATATACCCTCCCCATTCTTAAATCACAGTATGAGCTATTGTACTTTTCCTAAAACTCGCGCATATGGTGTGTTCGGGAAATTCGAGAGCGTGAAAATTTATGGCCGCTAATCCGCCAGTTTCAGTGCGTTTTAAGTGGCCATTGAAATCGCACCACCGCAGACTGTTACGATGTTAACCTCTCGCGTTACACCGATGTGTGAAAGTACATATATTTTCATACCTTACATTTACGCGAGAGCATGAAAATTTTCGACGCGTATGTGATTTTAAATTGACGGTTATAATGGGCGTCTAAAATCTGCGCGAAGCTGATTATTAAGTTTAATGAAACGCGAGGTATATAGTACAATCTGTCGGCATGAGAGGGGTGGGGCAAGCCATAATATAATAGCCCCGGCGGTTTTCCAATATTGTCATTATGTAACATCAGGCGCAGGCAACTACCCGCCCGAATCTCCGATGACACTTCGCATTTTCGAAACTTCGTTATGGAACGACGCTTCTTAATCCTTATCAACCATTTTTCGATATAATAACAATGAACCTGATTGCTTTTCATTACCTATATATAGGTGTACTATATCAAAAGAACGTTTTATCTTTTTTTTTTTTAAAAGTGGGGATTTATGGAAGTACGTCTATTATACAACCCCCTCATGAAATTTTATGCGATTACAGTACTAAATGCTTCAAAAAATTTCTCGACAACCCTATCGAAAGATCGAACGGGAGGGTAATGACCCAGTGCGGCTTCACGCTCGTTTAACAAAAAAAGAAAAAAAAAACAATGGCGCACGCGGAAGGGTGCGTGCGTGCCCGCGACCGAGCGATTTTCCCGTTTCCCGAAAAAAAATGAACTCCCTACCGCTTTGTAGCTCGTAAATCTCGAACGCGCGCGCATCGTGATAAAAAAAAGCAAGAAAGCGTGTAATCGACTTCGCGTATCCCTTTTTTTCTCGTGAATTTTTTTTTTGTCATTTCGGGGCAACACCCAAGTCCTTAAACGTCAAAAGAGTAGGGAAGTCGATGAAAACGGGAAGCTGCTTTTTTTTGTGTGATGCAAGGTGGCGTTGGAGGGATGAGAAAAAATATATATATACGTGCCTGCTGCACTTGAGAGGACGAATTTTTTTTTTATTCGGAAGATGCGTGTTCCCACACGAGTTGAACTCAGTCACGTGTGTAATGTCTTCCATAATTCAAGTTCGTGCGTGAATATTTTTTTTTGTGTGTATCGCTTTTGCGAAGAGATACGATGGGAAACGACACGATTATGATTCAGTTCACTCGGTTTATGATGATTTATTCATGTCGGGTGTAGAATACAATTTGTCATTCGTCGCGATGCAACAATGATGCTTTTTTGATTGCAGAGATGGGTATGGAATGATACTTTTTTGAAAACCGTAGTTATGCTTCGGTGCATCGCACTTTACATTTTTATTATGTCGTTTCATTATGTGTAATTGAATAATATATTTTTATAAATATTTATATCATGCAGATGACTAATTATTTTGTATTTTATTTTTCAGGTAAGTTATCAACAAGTAGAAACCTTTCATGGACCATTATTATGTGTATTTGGATGGCAATCAGTGAGTAAAAACTGAATACAAAAATAAGCTTTATTAAACACGAGCATCAACAATCATTAAAAAGAAAGTTTGACTAAACACCACCATTCGTTAATTCTCCAAAATGCTTTACCATGTAAGCTTAGATTCGAAAAAAACATTCCGAAAAGATTATTTAAATTTTTTTACAGTTATATCATTGCACATTAAAAAGTCTTTTCCTCTTCAATAAAAGATAAATCTTCGTACAACGCTCATAAAAAACTATCATCAAAAGAAAAAAAAAGCCCTTCAGCAAATCGTCCCTTAATATTTGCAAATCTCTCTCTCAGCTGCTTCCACTGAAAGAACACTCGACACCCCATAACAAAGAATAGAGAGTCTTAAAGGGCGACAGGTACTATATAGCCAAAATCGTTTATTCGTTTTCGAAGGTGCTCAAGCACGTGCCTCCACTCATAAATCGCAGGATACGCTTTGATTCGCAAGTTTTAATCCCCTCCTTTCGCAGAAATGATTTGTAAGAAAATGAGAGACACTCGTTGATCTTTTTTTAAAAGGATTTATCGAGTTGGGATTTTCGCATCGAATGAAAGTTAAATTCTCGTCTATTTTTAGCCAACACGAGAGAGAGAGAGAGAGAGAGAGAGAGAGAGAGAGAGAGAGAGAGAGAGAGAGAAGAACACGTTTATCAATCGAGTCAAAACAGTCAACGGCTTCTGCCTTTCGCACTCGCGCGCAGCTAAATCAGCTTTTAATCTCCGGTTATTGCTGCTGCTGTTGGCTTCAGTGTGATATTGCCATACGACGAAACAAAACTAAACAAAGTGCAGTTGAGATATGCCTCGCTCTCGTTCGGACGTTGCACATACTGACATTATACCGGAACGTCCACTGTAAATAAAATGCGATAATGTCATTAAAATGCTTTTGCGTGCGTCTTTAATAACTTTATCTTCTCTGCTCGATTGCGTTTTTTTCTTCTCTCAATCTCTTTGTTTTGTCGTTTATTCCGCGAAAATGTTTCGCTGACTTTTAATTAAAAATCCGCGCATCATTGATTTTACATTTTTCCGTTTCGGTCTCGCGAAAAAAAAAAACAAATATTCACGGACTTTATTGTGATTTCGTAAGAGACTTTTGCAAATCTCTTACCGAGAAATACATTGGCAATGCGTGACCTATATATATGACGAAATCTTTAAAAAAAAAACGCACTTTTCTGGGGTCTAGAATGGCAAAAAATTTTTTTAATGCTAAGGCTTCTGGACCTTTTTCCTGTTCTTTCTGAAGGTATATAGTGTCGGAAAATGCTCGTGAACATTGGAAAAGTCTGCAGGAACT
>JAWWMK010032848.1:0-11278 GCA_035047105.1 Galeopsomyia nigrocyanea
CTGTTTTCATAAGTGATTATTGTTATTGATTCCCGCACTTAAGCTGGAGGGTGCGAACGTCGACTCCCCCATTTCTTCTAGCGCAGCAACTATTGGAAAAAGTTGGAATGGCTGGCAATATCTCGACGCGACGGCACGACTATGAGAAGTCGACCCCTGATATTGAAGTATGGTTTAATTTAGGGTAAAAGCATCTCGAAAAGCATCGCTCGATTAGCTTATCGTCGTATAGCCATAAAAACAAGCTCCGACGGTTTGTTTTCCGACTACAGATATTAGATCGACTTTATTGAATGCGGACTTGTTATGCGCTGTGTTGTTTGCGAAAGAATGTCGTCGTGTCGGGGCAGTTGGCCGCATGGCGGCGGGCGATAATAAGGTCGAGGGATGAGCAATCGGCAATAAAGGTAGGCCACTGATAGCTCGCACAATGAGAGCGATAAAAGTCAGCGGCAAGCGGAACGCCGCCGATCGACTGGGTAAAGATATCGAGAGAGTGAGAGCAGAGAAGAGAAGAGAAGCTGCGCCGACAAAGGATCTAATTAAGCGCTCGATGGGACGATTATTAGCGGAGCTGCTCTCGGTTGGGTCGGGTGGGCTTCTTTCTCAAGTGAAGTTGGAGGAGCTGCTGCTGCCAAGCTCTCAGTCGCAGAATCTCGCGCGCGCTGCTCGGATATTCGCGGCGGTTCGTGGGCTCGCAAGCAAAGCTAGTATATAGCAGAGGGAGGGAGAGAGAGAGAGAGAGAGAGAGAGAGAGAGACTAGTCGCGCCTCTACTCGGCTTTAGCTCGTCGCGAGCAGCGGAAGTATCGATTACGCTGGCGGCGGGCGACGCGGCGCCTCGCACTCCCTCCCTCTTCGTCCCCTCACGTCTCTCTCTCTCTCTCTCTCTCTCTCTCTCTCTCTCTCTCTCCACTCATCTCATCGCGCTTTTCAACCGAACAAAAGTCATTTCGCTTCGACTCGAATCGCGACACTACGCCAGCAGCGCGACTGCCACTTGCCAAACCCCCCCCCCCCCCCCCTCCCCGCCACCAATCTATCTCTGTCTACACCTGTCACCAGTCCGTCCGCCCGCCCGCTCATACTTACGTACGGCCAACTCCAACAAACTTAACTTGCCTCGCCAACCGATCTCCCCCGACTCATTCCTCCCTCCCTAGCTTCCTCTCTCCAAATCGTTATGTAAGCGCGCTTACTTTTGCTATTTATGACAAAGAGAGAAAGAGAGCGGGGATTTTGAATTTCACGTTGAAGCGCTCGGGATTCCAAGGGTCCGCCACTCTGTCATTCGAGGCGTGGATCCACGCCACGCTGTTTTATAAACATTGAAACGCTTTGGCTTTTCAATATCGCTTACTAGCAAATCCATATCCACGACCAATTTCCTACTTCCATATGTCCAAAGACCTTCCTCCTCCCTCTAGCTTCCACGACTAGCAGAGAAAATGCATCTCGATGTTATTAATGCAATACATATCCCAGCGTAGAAATCCAGCGCTAATATTTACGCAAAGTTTTAATGCGGCACGACAGGTACGCTTGTAATAATTGATTTATGCGCGCGGGCTCTCAATGCTAATGCCCAGGCTTTCGGCCTGCCTTGGCAATTTAACATTTTCGCTGATAAGTGCCGGCTATTTATGGTCGCGAGCGCGATAAATTGTAAATTGTTGGTGCGCGGTTGGGATATGTCGTAGGCTAAATTATACGAAATTGACGGTTCTTGCAATCGAGCGAAGAGCGCAAATAATTGCCTGCTCTCTGGCACATTTACAAACAGGAACATGCGGAACAAAGAGAAAAAGAAAAAAAAAGGAAATAGAAGAGAGGTAAGCTAGGGCGCAGGTTGGCGATGGTAGGAAATGAATAGAGAAAGGATCTTGGGCGCTAGCGTAGCAGCAGGGCGATAGCAAAGAGCGAGCGACCGAGAGAGAGAGAGAGAGAGAGAGAGAGAGAGAGAGAGAGAGAGAGAGAGCGGGCGGGCAGTATATTGTAGCTCGCGCAAAGATTGCTGCGGAGGAAACGATGAAAGCGTTTCGCGCTCGTCACGAGGGAAGTGCGCGCGCGAGCGGCGGTGGCAGCGGCGGCGGCGGCGCAAGAAAGAAAGAGGCTGGCTTGGCTGATGGCGAGGACCAGACAATCACAAGTTGTTGACTCGGATTGCCAGGCTTGGCTGCTGAATAATGCAGAGCTGCGGCGAGCTCCGGAATAAGCAGCCGCGCTCTAATTAGCATCTTCGTCAGATTGAAAAGAAGTTGCTAGAGAGAAAGCTGCCTCCACCGCCTCCGCCGCGCCTGCCGCTACTGGCTGATCGTAATTCTGCCATTAACGACGCCCCAAGGCGCAGCTCTCTCTCTCTCTCTCTCTCTCTCTCTCTCTCTCTCTCTCTCTCTCTCTCTCTCTCTTTCTCGGCCCCAAGTAGCCTCCTCGCGTTACCATTTCTTTCTGCGAGATACTTGCCTCAGCTACCTCTATCAGAGGATTAACTCGCGCTGAATATAATATACATACTTGCTAATTTTTCAACCTCCAACCATCTTCGCGAATTGTATATTTTGCGAGTGGCACTTGAGCTTGATTATGTTCGAACAATTCTCTCATCAATATTGTCGGCTTCCGGCAATCTTTTCGATGAGACACAGCGACGTGTAGCAAGAATCAACCACGACATGCAAAAAAAAGAAAGAAAAGAAAAGCAATTTTCGCTCATTTACTTGAAATTGACGAACCAGACGAAGTGTAAGTGGTCTGTTGGGTGTATTTCGAATGAATAGCGAAATTACAACGCGAGCTGCGGGTAGGTTGCGGAGTCGATGAGGACACACGCGGGGGAGCGAGGAGAGGCGAAAGCAGTTGATAATTCAGCGGGCGTTACCTAATCGTAATTAGCAGCGCCAAGCGCGCCAAGTAATGTCATTTGCATTTATTCGGGGCTCCGCGTGCGGAAACTATGCCAATTAGGCTAAACTCGAGGGTAGCTCGGGGAGAGGTGATGGTGCGCTACAGTGCTCGGCGCCGGGAGGAAGGGAGCAAGGTGATAAGATAAAAAACGAGCCGGGGCGAGGCGAAGCGAGGTAACGTTGTAACTTCGGGATCAACGATAAATAAGCCCTTTGCTTCTCCAAGCGGACCAAGAGCCAATCAAAATAAAAAAAAAAAAGGAGAGAGAAATGCACAGCTTGCCGCCGCCGGCCGAACATTGCCAGCTGAACAAATAGAGCATTGCATTAATTTAGTCATCCGTCATGTGTACGCGTGTAAACAATCAGCGCTTGATTGCGCTAGAGCCATACTCTGCCGCACGATTTTTTGTTACCAACAAGTCCCGCTCTCGAACAATCGTCAACAGACTCAAATCTCTCGTTCAATTCCCTTTTAGTTAATACATCTGAATTGAAAGGCAAGCGTGTGGCATTGTAGTCAATGGTGGTCGCAAGTCCAAAGAAAAATGTTGTGATAGTAGCTGGCACTTGAAAATCGCTTCGAGAACGATTGCAGAGAGCACTATCCGCAAGTGGCGCAGATAATTCGAAAGCAAGGAACTCGATAACGATTCGTCTCATTACACGAAGGTCTTTTGTGTTCGCGCGAGGGCAGACAAGCCGAGGATAATTGGCTGACCTCGTCTTCCGTTGTATATACATACACGTCTTCCGTTTTTTCCTAATTAGCACTCGAGCGGCAGAGGTAGCAGGTAGCAGGCAGGCAGGCAGGCAGCAGTCTTTTTACCGGCATCGGAACGCACACTGAAAAAATAATCTTTCATGCCCAACTCGACAAAGCTCCTTTATGTTAGCTCATCCTTTGACTGCTCGCGCAAATCCTCAACTCTTTCAACGATCTTGAAAATTGCAAGAGCCACCGCTCTAATAATCTAGCTGATTATTCGCCGTGATGCAGACCGTCCGGAGAGCCTATTACTTTTGATCTGGCGAGCTGCGTGTTCGACCATAGGATATTATAATAAGTCGACGTCCTGTTAGCCAAAATCGCCCAGGAGACGCTGGAATATTAAAAGTTGTGCTCTATAACGAGCGAGCAGGGATTTTAAAATTCAAAGAATGCTAATTCTTGTAAAAACTCAAGGCGCAATTATGAGGCTGAGAAAACAAGTAGCGCAGCAAAGTTGTGAAAGAGAGAGAGAGAGAGAGAGAGAGAGAGAGAGAGAGACTAAAAAGTTTGTTCGTTGTTAATGCGCGATTGTGTTGCCTCGTTGAAAGTATGCTAATTTAAAAAATTTTTCACGTGCCTCACATTCATTTCTTTTGGATGAATTCTGCGATGCTACTTCATGCGTAAGTAATGATATGCCAAGGCTGCCTGGGCTTGTATGGATCGTAGCTGCGGCTCGCGGCCAACGCAAAAACTATGCTTGTTCCAGTGGGCGTTGCATCCGATAAGCGTCGAGACCGACAACAGCAACATAACCTCCATAACAACATAACAACAACAGAACTGAACAATCGAGGCGGAACGGTGGATGGAAAGAAGTAGCAGCAGCAGCAGATATTTTAGACGAAAGTATTATTTTTTAAACGAGCTCCGTGCGTACGGAAGTGGAAAAGAGTAAGAGATAAAGACGTGGTGGCTGGTGCGTAGTTTCTTTGTCCACAGTATGCAATATCAGCTGCTACGGCCACCTAGATTCGAAGAGGCCTTTGGAATTTATGAGAAAAGGCTGGCAAAAAGCGGGAGCTGGCAGAAGGCGCGCTAGTTCTCTCGCGGAGGAAAGGGAAATTCATGAAGGGCCGCTTTCGCAGCCGCCTCGAGTATGTGTGATAGCGTGAGAGAGCGAGAGAGGGCGAGTAGGGCGAAAGTCGGCGGCGGTGCAGCGAGGCGCGGCGAGGCGCGGCGCGGCATGACGCGACGTAAACAAGAATATTAAAATGTTGTTCAAGGGCTGTCTAGTTGACGTTTGCGCGAAGCGAGAGAAAGCGGCTGCCCGCGACGCACTCAACGCGCTCGACCTTTTAGCGATTACGAGACTGCGCTGCCGCTGCTGCTGCTGCTGCTGCTGCTGCTGCGGAGCCTTTCTTTTCACGCACCAGCCTCCCGCCTAGCAGTTTCTCCTTTTTTCCACGCTTCCTCCCCGCCCCCTTTCATCTCCACCCCCCCCCCCCTCCTCCTTTTTTTGCTGCTGCTCTGCTTTTCAACTGAGCTTTTTGCGCAGACACGCTCACCTTTTACCAGCGATTCAAGCTCCATATTTATGCAGATTCAATGTAAACTTCCGCTTAATAACACTACGCAAATATTTCACTCGCTTAATTACATACCAGCTTTTCTCTCTTTTTCAGCTTACGCAAAAGTCTTTTTTTTCCAGCATGATTCCATTGCAAACGTGCCGAATATGATTTTATGATACCGCGCTCGTGCGCGTATAAAGTCAAATATTAATTTGTGCTCGATTCCTTTCAGTTTTATCTTCATCGTGCATTTCCATAATTTTTCTTTTTTTTACAAAACAATTGCTGTCGAGATATCGCTCAATAGTAAAGTTTTCAGTTTGAAAGCTGAGATTTATATCGGTGCAGGTATGATGGGCTGTTGGTGCGTTCTTCAAGTGCGATGTGTTAGCAGAGCCTCCATAGAATTTTATTTCCTTCTCAACTGGCGGCCCTCCTTGCATTTTGGCTGTCGAACAGCCAGATAGAACGACTGAAGAAGGAGAAAGGGGGAGGAGGAAAGAGACAGCATATGGGAAAGGCAGTAGTAGACTGCAGCGAGCGACCGAGAGAATAAGTAGAAAAGTGCTCAACTCCACTCCGAACAGTCTCAAGCGCATCTGCGTCAATTTTACGTTTTGCGAAATCGCCGATAAAATGAAACGTTCTGCCGGCATGGCACCTCCAAACGACCAGCGCCCAAGCGGAAAAGCTTCCAGTCGCGCACTGCAAGTCCCAGAGTCGATCGCCGAGTGTGCTCGCGCGCGTATTAGATCACGTTTTCTGCCCTCGTGCGCCGCACCGCCGACCTCCCCTGCGCCACTCGTGTTTGCCTATGCGATTGCCTACGCAGGGTAGAGATGACAGCCAGAGAAGAGCAAGCGTTAGCAGAGCTACGAAAAAAAGTGAAAAAAAAAAAATTTCAAATCGAGCAAGCAAACAGCGCAAGAGCTCGTACAAGCGTTTTATTTGGCTCTTCAATAACTCGATCAACGATATTCCAAAAAAAAGCCTCGGTGCTTCTCCTTTTTTCTCGTTTCTTTTTCATTGTTGTTTCTTCATTACGCTTCTTTTTTTATTGTGTTTCTTTTAATTTTCATCAATTTCAATTCATGCAAGTTTTTTATGTGTTTTAAGCCGAAATACAGTTTGTTTTTTGTTTTACTGCAATTGTATTTCTTAAATATTTATGTATTGTCAATGTTGGTCATGAAAAAAAGAATGCTACTCTGATCCGTTCATTTCAGATAAATTTATCAGGGTAAGTTTCTAGAGTTCCCGATAGATATAATGGGTCACCCAGAATAAAAGTAAACAAATTAATGCAAGTATCTTTTATTTCATGTTTGTCATGATCGTTTGCCGCCATCGTAAAACAAAGCCTCATGCAGAAATACAAAATTTAGCCGTACAATTATAAATAGTTTGTTAAGATTTTTATAACTTTTTTCAAATTTTTTCTATATCATTAAAAGCATTTAATTTTCGCTCTGTTTCTTACGATCCGCTTTTGTCAATTGATGAAATCCATGAGTACAAAACTTCTTTGTTTGAATTACCAACTGTTTATTGTTCAATGTTAATTATTATTATACTTCGTATCAGTGGTGGGCAACTCTGTAGTTAGGTTATAGTTACTTTATTTCGATACAAGTAACGACATGAAAAATTTGTAACGACTTTACGAGTAACTGCGTTACAAAATATTTCGAAAGTAACGACGTTACTTGTAACGTCGTTACCAATTTTTTTCATCTGTAACGCCGTTACATTTTTTTTAGAAAGTAACGTCGTTGCAAGCAACGACGTTACTCGAAAAATTCGTTATTGTATCGTCGCCACATCAAGAAATAACAAGTTACTTTCAAAAATTTTTCGAACAAATTCGAACAAAGAGTGCGATTCGTACTCACCTAGGTCCTTAGTTCATAGGTACACTAAGTAGTCTTACATCAATCTGTTACCGAATTTGTTACCCAGCGACTATCGTTACTTGCTCTAAAAATACCGTAATACGATGGATTGAACTTCTCCATCATCTACTTATACTTATGTTATATTATATTATCTTGTTACTGATTTCTACTTATAATCATGTTATATATATTATATTATTAAGTTGCTAATTTCTACTTAAACCTAAATTATTTTATACATTATTACTATTATCACTTTTATTGTAATTTTCATGTAATTGGCTTGCCCGTTGAATAAATAAAATTAAAAAAAATAAAAAAATTTTTCCTGAAAAATTTATTTCTCATTATTTAAATAATTTGTCTCGACAGGCGAGGTTAACAGCATACTTATGCGGAATCAAAATAAAAAGTTTGATAGAATAACATTCAAGATAATCTGGCATCTTGTGAGTGCTGATTTAATTTTTTTCATGAGCGCTTGCATGTCCTTTTTTTTTATTTTTGCGTTTCTCAAAGACAGACGTATCGAATGATGGCGATGTTATTCCGAATTATAGCAGTTTAATAGTCAAAATAGCTAACCCACGCAAAATGCACGTGATAAGGTTGCAGGCTGAAATGTGTACGAATCGTGTACCAAATGTTTCGAAAGTAACGACGTTACTTGTAACGCCATTACAATGTTTTTAGAAAGTAACGACGTTACTCGTAATAGCATTACTTTTGTATCGATGTCACTTTCTAAAAAAGTACTTTCGAAAATTTTGTAACGAAGATACAAGTAACGTCGTTATTTTCTAAAAAAATTTGTAAGGACGTTACTGCCCACCACTGCTTTGTATAATATTTGCGCTAAGATTATTGTACTTTGTTGTTTTATAAACATTTTTTAAAGGTATCACGGTCGTTGGTGGAACTTAAAATAAAAGATAAATAAAAATACTATGCCAAGATATAGATGAAAAAGCCAAATGGAAGTTAAAAAAATATCGTTGACATTTTGATAGTAGGCCACTTCACTCTGCAACAATTTCTGGAAAAGCTGTCCGTTTTAAAGCTCCATGTTCACCAAAAAATTGCTCTCACTGGAACGCCGTACTTGAAGATAGCACAAATGCACTTTATACGCGTTGAAATAATGATTGACGGAAAGTCGAGAAAATACGTGGAAAATTTAAAGCGCTCATAAATTAGATGCGAAAAGTATGAACAATGGCTCCAGATTTATTAAAAATGGTGGATCAAATGTGCACCTATCAGAGATAGTAAAGAAAAATTGGAAATTCGCTGTGTCACCCTTCTATGATAATTAGGACGGGTCGCTTAACGTACATGAGTCAGTTTACCCTACTTTCGAAATCGTAGTATGCAAATGTAGATTAGTAGGATTAGTAAATGTAAAAAAACTAGATGTAGAGAAAATTGTAGGGTTGATTTGGTATATAAAAAAGTAGAAGAAGAAATCCAAGAAGTTGCGAAAGAAAAATCAAGAGTAAGTGAGGATGATAACAGGAAAAAATTGAGTGCGAAAAAAAGATGACGAGGAGAAAAAGGAGAGGAGAGGAGAGGAGAGGAGAGATCGGTAAAAAATGCGGGCGCAACGAATAATAAAGTTTTATCAGAAAAAGAGAGAGAGAGAACGCGCGCGAGGAGAAACAAAATCGTAAGTTTCTTCGCGCTTGCGCTCTTTGGAAAGTTGCATAAATTTTGCTGGGCCGCGGTGGAAAGTGGATGTAAGTCCGCGTTGCGAGTCGTGGAGGCGGAGAAAAAAAAAGGAACACTCTTAGACAGCGCGAGCGAGCGAGACACAGCTCGAGATGGCAGCTGCCGCGGAGTAGAGGCATGGGCGCTCGGCAGCATGAATTAATGACGAGTTCGAGGCTCGTAAAGCACTCGCTGGATTATATACGCGGCCCCGCAGTCCTCGTAGCTCGCGAATGCTAAACAGAAAAAGTGGCCAGCCGCAGAAGAAAGCGCGAAGCACGCGCCCAGAGCCAGACACGGCCTCCTTTGGCCTCCTCAATTCACACCACTCGTGGACGGATTTGATTATGCGATCACGTAAGGTGGCGCCACCGCGAATAAATTTCGAATAACCGATTGTCCCGATACTACAAAAGCGTGAACGCATTACGATCAATTGTTAACGAGATGCTCAATTATGAACGATCGAGAGGAGTGGAAATCGGATCGAAAGATATGAACGGTGAATTGATAGTGTAAGGAGGAAGCGGAATCGGATGGGGGAATTTTCCGGCGATAATCGCGAGGCTGCACCGCAGTATATGGCGTGCATCTAACGCATTGACGCGCACGTCGGGCATCGTAGTCGGCTGAGAGTACTCACACAGCTGGCCTGGATTTCCCAGTGAATAGGATGAGGGAGAGAGAGAGAGAGAGACGAGCTGCGCCTATTAGATTGAGATCGTCGCGCAAGCTCCAATTCCGTGGATATTCCAGCGCCAACTTATGACCATTGCCACAGTGCATACGATTCCGTCTACCTTCTCTTTTTTTCTTTTCTTTTTCGCTTCTTCTTTTATTCTTCGTCTTTTTCTTTTTTTTTTTGCTCTTTTTCTTATCGGCTGCCGCCGCCGCGCAAAATGCAATCGAATCAAGGGAGGCTGAGACAGCGCTGCAAAGGCAAGCCGACACTGCCACGGGACATTATCGGAGCGATCGCGGCTGCTCTCGCTCCAGGCTCGGGGAGCTTTCGCTCTAGATTACGATACGCGCCGTTACCTTAACGCGCTCTATTTGCAGCCGCTCTCGCGTTAAATTTGCGTTTGCCTCAAAGTTAAATGCCGTCGCTCGCGTCGCCTATATACCGCCGCGGCTGCTGCCGTCGCATCCAAACCGTATATACGCACTCACGCACGCTTGCCGAGAGCGATTTTCGCGCCCGAAAATTGCGCTGAATCGCCAGGATAAAGCAGTGACAAAGTACTTGTCGAAATTGCAACTCGCAGCCACAAATTTGTCAGCGCATTGAAATTTTGACGCGCGCGCGGCCGCCGCGTCGTCGCGCATAGTACGGGCAATCTTTCTCCGCGCGCGATGTTATTGGAGGGGTCCGCAGGCCGAGGCTAAGCGCGCCCCCACGCGCCGCTTGATTGTTAGTATAAATCATGTATCCGCTCGGCTCGCCAGCCAGCCAGCCAGCCTCCAACCCGGCCACTCTCGCTATTGTCAGTGACGGCGCATACCCCTGCCACTTCTACCTCCTGAGCCTGTATCACCAAATCCTCTCGACTATCTTTTCAGCTGATATTCACCTCGTCTGGCAAGGCCATTATGTTATTCCGTATACGCAGTCGTCTGTTCCGAGCCTCGCTAACCAGAGCTACACTCCATTATTTGGTTTTCTCGCTTTTGCATTCACAGAGCCTGATTCTCGTCAATTTTTAAATTTTGTCCTAAATAAGCGGATGTGAAATTTGCGTTGGCCGCACGCATGTGCGCCTACGCTCGACAAGCTTATCGCTCTGCCCTTTGCTGAATAATTGACTTTTGAATGGAACTGCTGCTTGTAAATTCAACAAAATGTTCATCCACAACTAAGCGTTGGAGGATTAAAAAAAAAGTACTAATTGATTAGTCGGTTTGAAAGAGATGGAGATACAGCAGCAGAGCGAGACTGTGACAATATTTAAGATGACGCTTGGCAGCATAAATTCCAAAGAGCAAGAGGTATAATGCAGGAGAGAGAGAGAGAAAAGAACACGAAGCAGTTGAAAATAAAAGGGAGGAAAAGTTGGCAAAGTAGAAAAAAGGTCGGCAGGCGGGCAGGCGGGCAGGCAGGCAAGCAAGCAGTCACGGAGGAGTATAGAACATTTGATAAAGTCGCATGCTAAGGCGGAGTGAGGCTGATTTACGTTGCTTGACTGAGCTTTTTAAGTTTGGTCGTTGGTCGGAGGCAGCAGCAGGTCGCGCGCGCTTGCGCTGGGGCCTGTGCATGGACGATTTTACGGGCAAGGGCGAGCGGCTGGGTGCATTGCAATGAAACGGCCGTAAAAGTGCAGAGGAATGCCTCAGATATGGAATATTACTGGGTAGCCTGCCACACAATAACTATAAATCGTGCGCTCCAAATAGCTGCCTTTGCCGCGCGGCGCCCTCGCCAGCTCTTGCCTCTACTCCGCCCCTCACCTGCCTCTGGGGGGGGGGGGGGGGGGGGGGGGGGGGGGGGCGG
>JAWWMK010032859.1:0-13484 GCA_035047105.1 Galeopsomyia nigrocyanea
GCCAACCCCAGGTCTTCAAACTTTAACCAAGTCTTATTTGTATCAAAATCGTACTATGTACGAAGTTTCATATTTTTGTCTACGTTATTTCGATTTGGTGTGCAACTACCTTAAAAGGAGTGGGGTGCCTTATAATTATGAGCACTACTGTATATTTGCAAATCTACAAAAAAATGCCACAATTTAAAAAAGTTGGGGAGAATTTTGAAAATCGGTGCACGCTCTTGGGAATGCAATTTTCTCAATCTATATTACAAACAGAATCTAAAAGAAAAACTGCTTATTTCTGAACCGGCGTGTGACAAACTTTTTTCGCGCATAGGAGCTCTAAAAATAATCGAAAAAAAGAACGCAATTTTCCATGACTTTTTTTTGAATTTCATAGAAAACGGAAAATGATAACATTAATCTGACTTCTGAATAGAAATGTACGGCTCAAAATACATCGAAAACCACGTTTTGATTTTTTTTATACTCGCAATGCCTGTCCTTGTAGAGCTTTTGAAAAAATAAGAACGCATAAAAACTGAAAGCTATGCAATTTCGACACGTTTCATGAAATATTCGTATTTTCAGAGCTCTGAAGGGGTCGAAATTCAAAGTAGAAAAAAATGGTTTTCGACGTATTTTTTGCTGTAGAATTCGGTTCTAAAGTTAGATTAACGCTATCGTTTTTTATTTCTTATAAAATTAGAAAAAACCACAAGAAACTACAAAATCGCAGATTTTCATTTTTTATCGATGTCAGAGTTTGCACGTGATTTTTACACTGTCACACGCCAAAAAGAGGGTGCCACATTTAAGGAGGAGATCAGCAAGAGCATTACGAATGTTTTGATACCTCGTAGAACAGCGTGCACCTAAAATTGAGAGTGCACCCAGTTTGAATATTTGAAAATACGTTCTCGAATTGCGGAATTTGTTAATTTTTTTAGATTTGCACATTCGTCGTATTTCTTAGATAACGTATCGAAATGGAATCGCTCAAACGATTTCTTATTTATGGCTCCTCAAGTTTCTAGAAGATAATAGTGATTGAGACAAACTTATATTTTTAATCTCAGAAAAACTGTCTAAAAAACCCCCTCCTATGGGCTTTTTTAATGAAGTTTGAACCTCCGTCGTAAAAGTAAGTTTTATTATATCTTCACGAAAATCATACCACTCTTTCTTCAAACGAAAATCTTTCATTTCAGCCTGCTTACGATAGTGTGCCTTCAAAATTGTACAAGCTGTTTGTTTTTATAACAATTTTATTATTTTAAACAATGCCAACTGCATTGGTTCGTTAGTGCTTCCCAGAAGAGATAAATGAACAATGATATTACTATTTCAAATGAGGAGAACGAGCACTTTTAAGAAATTGCTTTTTTACATAATTTTCTAAAAACGAAGCTTTGGAAAAAAGGGCTATCAAAAAATTTCTACTCGATCGATCTGTAAAATTTTTTTTTTCTACCTTCTATTTTATCAAGGATACAGGAGACTAGAAAAAAAGTCATTTACATCGTTACAACGGCCATAGTGAGAAAAATAATTTTTTGCACGAATTCACGAAATTTTCATTGATAGTTCCATGTTCAAAAATAGCTCTAAAAAATGTTCTACTTAATAGTTCTTAATAGAGTTCGTTTTCCTCTCTACCCGCCACAATTTGCAAGCTTTTTAAATAAATCAAGACGATTCCTCGCAGAACAGATTTATTTAAAAGAAATAACTAGAGAAAAATTGAAGTATATACCAATGAAAAACGGATAAAAAGCGGCAAATTATCGGCTCATTAAATTGACAATTATGGTCATTCAAGAACGGATGTACTGCTTACTTAATATCATTTTAGCAGTGCACTCCATTTATTTCGAAAAAAAAATTTACAAAAATTTAATTTATACTAAAGAAAATCGTATAAAAAGCGACAAATTCTTCGATTCTCAATTTATTCCCGCAAATGACTTTTTTTTTTGGGGGGGGGGGGGGCTGTACAGTTAACTTGAGATCACGCTAGCAGTGCATCCCATTTTTTTTAAAACCTCGCGGCAAAATTTTAAATTTTACGGAAAGATTACGGATAATTAGCGGAAAATTATCTATTAATAATATTTTCAATTTTTTAAAGTGGCACTGGTAACTTGAAGGATGTAAAAAAATGGCATTATGTGCAGATGTGTTGTGGGGCGAAGCCCAGCAACTGTATTTCATTTGATTTCTCTGTCTCTGGCATGAGAATTACCCGAGAGATTAGTTTGCTGGCATGATTGTCATTCTATGTCAATATCTATTTGTTATACTATGAGTTAGTATGCTGGTATATTTCTGCTTATAATAGTGGGCATTATTATCTTCTGAAAATTTAAGGGGTCATTAATAAGAAATCGTTTGAGCGATTCCGTTTAGATACGCTATCTCAGAAATAAGACAAATGAGCATGATGTGGTCGAGATTTTTCATTGTCCACTGTTCATCGGATTTACTCATATGAACAGTTCCACGGAAAAAATACATTAATTAGGTATGATTTAAAAAAAAATGTTAAATAGGGTTCACACTCGTGATTCTTTTGGGAAAACGTATTTTGAGGCGTAGAATTTCGATTCAGAAGTCAGATTAACGCTATCTTTTTTCATTTTTTGTCAAATTCCAAAAAACTATGGAATTTAGTGTATTATTTTTTGATATTTGAAAAGAGAGAGAATAAATTCTTTTATCCCATGTGGAGTAGAATTGACTTTTTATTTAACAAAAAGTTATATACATTGTCGACGTTTCAAGCTGATAAAAAGCTCCTCTTCAGGACTATCTAGAAATACATATTAAAATACATTGAACGATTCGTATATAGAGAGCAAACGTTACAAGCTAAAAATTTATAAAAAGTCAATTCTACTCCACATGGGATAAAAGAGTTTATTCTCTCTCGTTTCAAAAATATTGAAATCGTCTGGAGTAACCCGAGTGGGTATCAACAAAATATTATTTTTTGACCATTTTAAGACTTCTAAATAAAAAAAAATGGTGTCACACGATTACGCGGCATGGGGCACTAGTGTTTTTAGGTTCTATTAGTGTTGTAGATTGAGAAAATATAATAATTTTGAGCGTACCCTCGAGTTTTTAATTTGCTAAAACCCGAACGAAGTTATGGCAGTTTTTTTGTGGAATTGGCCATATACCCACTAACAGACTTTTTGCGCCCGCTGCAACTTTTTTTTCGCTAATCGTTGACAATGCGCTATGCCTCAAACGTACTCGGCTTTACCTCGTGCTAGTTCGCCTCGACTTGTATTGCAATTGCTCCTCGGTCAAAGAAGACCCCCTTTACGCCCTTGATAAATATAGTATTATTAATGACGTTACAGTACCGGTGTTACTTGCAACACATTTTTCTCTTATAACGTCGTTAAATAACGATGTTACTGACCAACACTGTCAGAAACCTTGTTTTGTTTTATTTACTGAAAGTTCCGACCTTTCTAGAGATTTTTGGAAATTTGTAGCCTTGCATAAAAAATTGATATATAACGAAATTATAAATTTGACACGTTTAAACTTGCTGAAAACTATTGAAATGTGTTTGTTTTTAATGCTCAAAAACGGTTGGAATTTCGACTCGAAAAATAAATTACTTTTGAAGTATTTTGACCCGTAAAATTCGAATTTGAAGTCAAATTAAAGCTATCATCTTTTTGTTTCTTATTAAATTCCAAAATCCATATATAAACATAAAAAAAAACAGGTTTTCCTGTTTATTGATTTCAGCGCTATTATGGGCAAAAAAAGCTTGTCACGAGTTTAGACGGTGATGGGCCAAGTTATTTTCGAATGAACTACACCTCATAGAATGATAAAATTGGAAAATTAAGAGCGTGCACTCTGAACATTCAACGGGAGCGCTATTCGAACATTCGAAAACACGGTGCCAAATTATGACACTTTTTTGGTGGAATTGCTCAAAGACCCTTACGACGTATTTGAACATGTTGAATCTGAATTCAAAGCCAGAATTATGCCATTGCCCACTGGCTTTTTTTAATCACGAAAACCGTGATTTGATACAACTGAAAATTGAAAACACTTGCGCTAAAAGTCAGCTAAAAATCTGTGAGGTGCTGGCGCAATCCTTGCTTCAAATTTAGGTTCGGCATGTCAAGGTATGTATGGCAAAACTTTTGAATAAACCATTTTCATATTTGTTCTTTTTAATTGATCTCGTATAATATTAATTTACTGTAAAGAAATATCCGTAAATATTGCCTCAGGCATTGTCTCTCCATTAGCATCTGCAGCGGTTTCTGTACATAGTTCTCGAAACATTTTCTTTTTTAAGCTTTCTTGTTCGCCTTTGTCGCAAACATGCTCTCCGGATAATTCTAATGTTTTTGTTCAAAAAGTGGTAATTCCTATGTAGTACAGGCAAGACTATACATATAGATATAGCAGTATGGAGAGTGTGCTGAGAGTGCGCGCGCAACCGCATGAACGTGAACGCGTGTGTGCGTGTGCGCTGTATGTATGAGTGGATAGAGAGAGCAGTATAGTAAGTCACTCACGAGGGAGCGCATCACTCATCATGTAACATATATACATTCATCATGTAATCTGATTATATCTTATCAATCATTTACGATTATCAATAAATAACCAAACTATTATTATTATTATATTAAATCATGATCTAAACAATATTTATTTCATGATCCAACCTTCAATATTAACAGTTTTTATATCTAAATTTCGCACAATTGCCTTAGCACTGCAAACTTGTGCTACGCGTACGTAACTGAGAAATGTAATGAAAGCTGATTTTACTTTTAAATCTAAAAAGCCTAACATTTACTGCCAAATTGAAGTCTAATTCGAAAATAACGAACTGATAACGCACTCACCGAGTTCTTTATCTTTCACACCGTAATTGTAACCTTTACGATGGAGTCCTCGGATTTCAAAAAGCTCTTCTGTTTATTCAATTTCAACAATCTGCCCATCCTCTATCAACTAATCACTCTTACTGGTGGTTTGCTCTCTATTTTTGGTTGCTCAGCTTGTGAAATTTTTGGCGTCTCTTCGGCAATAGTTGCTGGCTCGATGTGTGCCGGTTGTGTTTCTTGCTCGAATAGACTTGCTCGCATAGATTGTGAACTTTGTTCAGCTTGAGCTTGCTCAACCTGAGATGTTTGGCCGGCTTGTGTAACTTGCGGGTCTGGTATCGTTTCTGCAGTTTGCAATGTACCTGTCGCTTGCTTTGGTAATTGAGCGAATTTCCTTCGACCTTTTACCCAATTCGACCAAACTAATTTTAGTGTATCGTTGAACGTTTTCTTGTTTGTTTTCTAATGAAAATTTACAAAATTTTTATCGAGAATATCGGAAAATTGCTAGATTCCGATTCATGAAATCAGCATTATCGGATTAAACATAGATATAGAATGCTTCTGTCTATATGAAATTGTAACGTATATGAGCAAATACACACAAAAAATGCCACAATTTGAGAAAGTTGTGGCGAATTTTTAAAAAGGGTGCACGCTCTCGTGGATGCGATTTTCTCAATCTACATTGCAAATGGAATCTGAAAAAATCTGTACCCATTTTCGAACTGGTGTTCGACAAACTTTTCTCGCACATAGAAGCTCTAAATAATCGAAAAAACGAATGCAATTTTGCATGCATGGTTTATGGAATATCATAAAAAACGACAAATGATAAAGATCTCACTTGAAAACTGACAGTATTGAATCTACAGCTCAAAATACATCGAAAACCATTTTTTTTACTCGCAGTTCCGGTCCTTGTAAAGCTTTTTAATAAGTAAAAACACATAAAAACTCAAAGCTATGCAATTTTGACACATTTTATGAAATTTTCGGGTTTTCAGAGTTCTTCAGTGGTTGAAATTTGTAGGACATATAGTCCTTTTATATTAACATTATAGCGTGGGATGGAGAACTGGTGATTAGGTAAATAATTTCTTGACACAACACAGATGATTTCACTTTAACTCTGCTTATTTATTGATATAAATCTCAATCAAGATAACTCAGAAACTCTGAATATAATTAGACAATGAAATACTCTCGAATACTACTAATACAAGCGCTCTCGCTTATTAGTCAAAGCAGACTGGTAGTTACGCGCTCGCCTGTAGCTCGCGTGTCAACATCTTGTGGCTTGTAGTGCAGGAAGTATAGTATACTCAATGCCATACTTATTCAAATCGGCAAAGCTATACTTCTTAGAAAATTCAAAATAGAGAAAAAATGGTTTGCGACTTATTTTGGGCCGTAGAATTTGATTCTGACGTTAGCAGCTAACAGGCCACTATGGGCCGTCACAATATTGATAACTAATATGTCTGATGTATTTGTCGTGCGCTCGCTCCTCGCATACTGACTCTCTCTCTCTTCTTTCGTGTGCGCTCTCCTCTCTCCCTGAGTCATATGCATGATGTGCTTGTTGCGCGCTCGCTCCTCGCGTATGCACTGTCAGCGTATTTTTTTGAAGCCATGGGCTCGCTCCTCGTCAGCGTTTTTTTTTTGTTTTGTTTTTTTTAATTTTTTTTTTTGAGGGATAGGATATGTAAATGTCAAAAAGCAGTGGAGGTAATTTTAACCATATTATTTATTCAATTCAAATATAAATTCATCTTCATAAAATGTTACAATTTCATTATAGATTACATGAATTTCATGATCGGTAAATTTACAATCGAGATGTTCTTCAAAATGTTCATTTTTATGAATTTTTTCACACATTTCTTTCAAATCTTTCTCAGAAACGCAACGAACAGACTGATTAAAAACATGTTTTGTGTATTCCACAGCATGACTATCAAACTCCGATTATGGTTTAGTGTTAATTAATAACAAAGTTTCATCTTCTATAGACCAGGCGCCGCCAGTGATCGTAGACAGATAAGACAATTTTTTATCAACGCAATCCGATACATGATTATAAAAATTATCAAAAGTTACTTTTTTCATAACGAGGCTGTGGCCAAATTTCTTCTTTGGTGGCTCATCACTTTGAACTCGATCTTCTTCCAGTAGAATGGCATAATCAGAATGGCTGGTGGTGTATCTCAGTGACCATTCAAGCCCATTAAACTTTTTGTCGGCCAAATGACCAGCGTGCCCCTCGAAATATTGCAATATATTCCTAAAGCAGGATTAAAATTTTTCCCAGCTTTCCGAATGGAATTTAATGCCAACGGAGTCCTCGCTAAGTAGGCGCACAACCAGTTCGTAGCAGGCGTCTTCTTCACGAGTTGCGGCACGCCGTTCCATTCCTATGTAGATCTTCTTTAAGAATGACTTGCTGAAAGGATAAAGACTGTTGATTACCAAAGCAGGGTGTTTGCTCGCCTCTGTGGATGCCACGATGAACGATTAAAGAGCAACTGACTGACTTGACGACATTAAAGTAGAGACATTTTAGAAGCGCAATTCTGCAAACAGCGTACAACGCCACCGCCACTGTCAACGAACTTATCGTTTACATGCTGACGCCGAACCGAATTTCTCGCAATGGAGTCATTCTTCTCCAAGTCAGCAGAAAAATTGCTGATGAATTATTCGAAGCCCAAGTCAGAACTCATATAGCGAAGAAACATGACGCAAAATTGTCCGCAAACGTCTGACATAGGAATTTGCAGCTGAATCGAATTCCAGCGAAAAGATTTACAATTTTTTCGCAACCGATTAATATGATCGGGGACAAATGGCGGATTGTCATAGCTACCGAAAAATAAACCATTACCAGAGCTGTCGACATAGATCGCGACCCAGTGCATTCCAGGCTTTGTATGAGGATCCGTGTTAACTACTAAGGCTGTCGGTTTCATCCACACCTTGGGAATCTGATCTGCAGAATACACTCCAACGACGTGTGCAGGGGTCGATGAAAGTGATCTCAGAATTTCTAGACTGTTCATCGCAAAGGTAAGTTGGCGGATCAAAGAATAACTCTGCCTCACAGGCTGAGAATGCTGACCTCTGCGACTTTAGCCAGGTCTTTAACCTGTAAGCGTTATTGAGAGCGCAGCTATATATTGTAGATGACGATTTTTTAAAGCGTGGTGTAAGCAGTATTTGTCTTGCCACGGTAAGCTGCTGAATAACGGACACTCGCTGTTATTCTCCAAATTAATAATTTCACACGCTGTATATCTATTTAACACCTTCCACTTTTCTGCTCCTAGAACGTAAATTTTTCCTGCGTTCTTTGATATCTCGCGCAATGATTTGTAGAATTTCCACGGTAAGATGTCAACGTCAAAGTAGTTGAGTCCGTGATGATTTTGAGTTAGCCAATTGTTTTGACGTCGAACGTCTTTCGATAACAGATGTATCGGAGATTTTGCAGCCAACATCCAATATATGCTGAAATCTCCATTGAGCACTACTATACCAACTTCTATCGAAACTGTAATATTATCGACGTCTTTGACACACTGAATGTCAATCACGAGATCCATCTTTTTTCCTCTGTCGACGGCTCACGGACCTCTCTCGCAAGCGACTGACGTGACAGATGAAACTTGCGAGGTGATATGTGTTAGCGCTCTCTAACGATTTTTTTTAATTGCTGAAATCGACAATCACTTGGGGAGAAGCGTCAATCTCCACGATGTTTTCGTATTCAGAGTAAACGATACAATTGACGGTAGCATCCAATGTCTCCGCAAACCTGAGCTCTAAACGTACACTACCATGTTTTATCAGATTCCAATGTGCGTGGTCGTTTGCAGCCATATCGGGTGTAATGTCGAAATTAAGCGAGCAAAGCGTATCCATTCGCAAAATCGCTTCGAGTTATATGATTTCCCTCGTTAAGATAATGTATGCCCGTTCTAGAGTATAAACTGTGATACGCGTCGACGTATGATTGACTACCAGCGGTAAAGTTAGGCGTCAATGCTTTCGCTGGGTATTGTACTCCATCAATGTACAGACATAAAAAGTTGATGTTGTAATGATGAAAATTGGAAGGGTTCTTTTCACGATTTCCATTGTAAGCTTCATTATCAATAAACCCAATAATAATTCTTCGAGAAAGTTGACCCAGAATAATATTATTTAGATACTCTCCTTGAACTCCTGAATGTATGGTGAACGTTTTAATTTCAACCCTCATCAGCGGGTATTTAGCAGTTGTTCTAGATAACGCCTTGCTATGCGCTACTAAGATACTAGGGTTTAATTTCACTCTTCGCACCAAGAGGTTAGCTTCTTCGATGTTGATTTTGAAGTAGCCTGTAGGATCCATTAAAGCGAATGCGTCGCGTGATCTGAGTAAACGTACACGAACCTCGACACCACTGAGTAAAAGTTTTTTTTTATTAAACACATCTACATGGAGATGACCTATGAGGTCCACTTGTCGCGCAGACGTGAGATAATTACGGCGTTTGGCGAGTCCTAAGTTCGCTGTATTGGTGTCGTTCATTTTCCCGGCTGTGTCGCCAGTTCAAAGAACGCTAGTCAGGTGAAACTGTTGAGCTGCAGGTCCGTAGTTCAAGAGTGTTTCTATATAGGCTCTGTATGCGTAATTATTGCTGGGCTGTGAGACTGGTTTTTGATTAAAAGAAACATCGACTTGACTGAACAGCGAGTGCATAAAGTTATTGACAGGCCCAACTCTCTTCATTTGGTCTGCAGTAACACCGGTTGGTGGTAGATTCGCCTCGTCGATAGTTGGATCAATTTTGACTCGTAAACTCAGAAGACTGTGAGCAAGGTCAATGTACTCGTCACCGCTACCTGGTATGCTGAATTCTATCGGTGAATCGTTTGACAATGACGATACGGGCTTATATTGGATCCAATCTGAACTCTTGATTGTCGTTTGCGTTGGCGGAATGTCGAACAGCATCAGTTCAGATTTTTAATATTCGCAAGACTGTGTATGGAGAAAAGCCATTTTTTTGTGTGTGCTTTTGTAATCAATTAAAAATGTCTCTGACTGTCTGCTTCTTCTTTTTACTTGATTTAACTCGAGGTGTCTTCTTTTTCTTTTTGTTCACTTTTCGGATAACCTTCTTCTTTTTTTTGGACGATGTTTTCTTTTTTCTGGTTGGGGTTTTACGCCTTCTTTTTCTCTTGCTCACGGTTCCATAAAGCCACCAGGCAACTGTAAAGTAGCCCCGTGTCGGGCCATTTTATATACGGACTCCTCCATCAACTTATCAAGTTTTTCTTCGGCCTTCCTCTTAAGATTCTCTCCCGACTCTCTTACTCTATTTTTGAATGATTCCTTGATTGGTGTATTTCTTGCTACGTCAGACACAATGTTCATACCTGTACGCAATGCTTCTTTCCCGATAGCTTTAGCGCCTCGTGTAAGGAGAGGTAGAACTCTGCGAAATACTCCAGCTAGGAAGCTTCCGATGCCGCCGTGACCTCTTTGGCAGGGAGAACCAATTTAAACTCATCCTATACCCCGACCATTACTGTACCCACTCCTCACTTGTGAATGAAAATACTCCTCGTATCTGTCTATCTTCTTGCTACTCGGATCTCTTAAAATGTAGCATCAGTGAAGACGAACCGAAATCGAATGGTATCGGTTGCCCTTGGACGTCCAATATATTGATTTCTATTGTCTGAAATGCGTTACATAATAGAGGAACGTATACTGGAGGGGGTTTTTACGTTCACACTACCGTAAGTATAACCGTCTAGATTCAAAGAAACTGTACGTAGCAGCTTACTTTGTACGTCACCTGTGACGTAGGGTACACAAATATCTGTATACACCATGAACGTTGAAGGTAGACTGCTCGAAAGGTTAGCAGGTCTGTCACCATACACATTGGTTTCGGACAAGATTTTGACGAATTGCATACTAATACACAAACCTTCGAACCCCAAAATCTTTTTTAGCTTTGATGAGAAGTTAACCTCGTGATCAAATCCCCGACATGCCGTCAGAGAACATTTACGCTTTACCCCCACATAATCTCCTCTTTCTTGTATGAATTTTAAATGTCCGACAACGCAGTGTAAACCATTCAGCTCGTCTAAAAGCCCTTCAATGTTTTTGTAGATTCCAGGGCTTACTAACGACACACTATTACTGACAACATCATCAGATCTAGCTTTGGTAGTTACTGTATGAGGCTGAGGCACACGTTTCACGTGTACAAGTCTTTCTTTTTCATCTTGCGAAACATGTTGAAAAGTGAGCGGTATTCTCATCTCTATGACAGCTACAGACCAGCTGCCTTGAAGATTGATCTGACGTGGTAACTGCGTCACAAAGCGTGCAGTGGTGTTGTTCAGATAATACTGCATACTGCTGTTGCTCAATACAACGATGTGAAACTGTTCCTTCATTATAATTTTTGCACGTCTCGGGCGAATACCTAAGAATTGAAGTTAGCCGGAAACCCTACCCAACTAATGAGAAACTTGCGATTCACTTCTCTACCGCCCTTCTCCAGCACCTGGTCGATTTCGAAAACTTCCTCGTCAAGATATTTTTTTTACTCTGCTCAATTCTTCTTCGTAAAAAAATCCACCAATTTCCTCATCGGCAAGATCTTTCAAGAAATAGACGTGCGGGTGTCGGGCCTGCGATATACCAGAAATCTTGAATAGATCTACCGTCCATCCGCCTTCGTATCCTTTTGCGAATATATTTCTTGCACGACTGATGCGTACGAGGTCGCCAGCGCTGTATTTAGGCTCTTGAATCGGAATCTTATCCCCATTTTCATGCTGCAGGTTACTTCTCGCTTCTGCCGCATTATGTGAATTGACGAGAGCTGGTATCATCTTTGTGGCTGAATGTTTGCTATTATTGTAAGACTCTACCATCTGCTGCAAAACATCTACGTAACGTCTAGTTGTTTTATGTGTAAAATAACGATACATACGCTCTTTAAATGTTCTTATAAATCTTTCGACAATAGCAGCTTTTGTATCAGGATTGCGTACTACTCGATAGCTTATGTCGTGATTTTGTAAAGCTTTCTGCATATCTCTGTCAACAAATTCTTTTCCTAAATCACTCTGTAATAGCTTGGGCTGTCGTTTCTTTCTTCGAACTAGAATCTTTTCAAACGCACGAGCCACTGATTTTGAAGTTTTATCCAAAAGAGGTTCCACCCATGCAAATTTTCCAAGAAGATCTATGCAGGCAAGCAAATAGTTGTAATTATTGTTGTAAGTGCTATAGATATTGTATGCCTGGTGGGCGAGCACCAGGATCTACAGAGGGACCTGTAGCTTCTTGTACTGTGTCATAACGAAATTTTTATTTCACTACTCACAAGAAAAAATGAAAATATATCGAAAAAATAAAATACTTACAGTCGGTATACTGACAATTCAAAATTGCATTGTCGGCGTCGAAATCGTCCATTCCTTCTTGAAAATCTTTTGCATGATCGTCTCTATTGTTACTTGAAGTGTTGTCAGATTGGCGATAGTCGTGAAAAAGATTTCTAGTTAAGGTGTGATCTTTCAGTCCTCGGTCAACCAAATGATCAGTCACGAGGCTCATTATGAAACGATCACTAAATAAGCCCTTTTTATACAACAGCCTTAGAGTATCGACGCTGCAGTGACGTAGTATAAAGCTAAATTTTGCAATCAAGTCGGTATCTATATACTTATTGAGATTTTTTCTTCACTCACGAAGATCGACCTCACGAAAGTAACGCTCACACTTCGAAGCAACTCTCAAAATGCACATGATCACATTCACCAACCTTATTCTATCCATTTTTTCTTAATATGTTTTCAACGTACCGTGGTCTGACTGAGTGTGTCGATGTAAAGCGATATCGTGACAGTGTAGCAGAAAAAAAAAGCATCAGGCGTTGTCGGTAGCAGTTATGGTCAGCGATTTTTTGCTCATGTCGATGCTCGCTGGGGTTATTGTTCGCACATTGTCACGTTGTACACGCATATATAGAATTTTTCGGTACCATCAGTAAAAGTATTTTGACAGAGCATATGCGGCCGAACGGTGCCGTTTCAGGTATCACATCTTGTGGAAAAAATAATTCAATTCGCTGGCCATAGATTTTTTTCTTCAACGGGTCACCGGTCTGACGTCCTTCATCGCACACCGTTCAGTTAACTTTCGCGGTGAAGTTATAACGATCAGACTACATCTCAAAATTGCGTAATGGATATCGTGTACAATTCTCACAAAAGTTATATAAGCAGCAAGGTATGCGTTCCGACCGTCAGTCGTCGTCGGAAAGCGAAAGCGTTAACACGTCAAAACATTCAGTCCTTAAAATGTCTAAGACTAAGAGTCGTTCGTGGTGGAAAGAAAATTGTATTTTCTTTTACTGCTTTCAACGAAATGGAGGACGTGCTAGAAATAGAGTCACCTGTCGTCTTTAACGAATCTCTAGCTCATTACGAGATCCACGCTCATCAACCCTACACCAATACGACATTCAAGAATAGTGATGAAATTCGCATTTCAATTCAACATCAAGACTTGTGCCTTTTACCATCTCGTAGCGCTCT
>JAWWMK010032870.1:0-13484 GCA_035047105.1 Galeopsomyia nigrocyanea
CGGCAAACTTACTTTTTTTCGATGTAGAATGCACCTATGAACTTCATTTACGTATTTATTTAGGGTGTCATTTTGACTATCTTAATGGGGGGTACCCTTTATCTTTCAATTTGAAGTTTTGAAATTTTACGCAAAAACTCAACACTCCTTAATTTCGATCAACATTATTGAAAAAAAAATTTGAACAGGTTACTTGATGAGAAACTACCCATATACATAATGCAGAAAGGAGTTTAAAAGAGCTATTCGATGGTTTTCTAAATTGATGTAAGATATGTTTTAGTCAAATTAGCCAAGGTTAAAGACGCGCAAAATTTTTAATATTTTTCACTACAATTTTTATGCCGTTAAACTCCAGGAAAATCTCTCAACATATATATTGAATATACCATTTGAAAGAGTTTGGAAAGACCTTTAGTGTGACATGGCACGAAAATTTTTTTCCTTCATTAGTAACTTTCCGTTGTTACATTTAACAAGGGATTAGCAGTTCTGAGAATCGTGTAATGAGGAAACTCATAATCTCGTACGAGTCGAGGCTTGCCACCATAGCAGCTTCTTGTCGAGATAACGAAGTGCATCTCATCTGGGATGGGGGAGGGAACTTTCTTATCGCGAGGAACTTTCGCCTAGGCCCAAGTGTCTATTTTGTGTCGCAAGAGAGATCACTTCGTGTAGTATTAAGACCCATTTACAGGTCTCATTGTTTGAATTTTCCAGATACCTCTGAATTTATTTCTTTAAACACTTTAAATATTTTCAACTCACAAACTATTGAGTTTAATTGAGATTTCGACAACCAGTAGCTTTAATCAATTTCAATAGTAAAAATTAATAGCATTCCAATAAGACAAGCGATCTCGTAAGTGCGCGAACGAAAACTAATAGTCAGTGCGTGATACTATTACGTGCGTTCAACCGGAAGCGAATACCATCCGAGAGAGCGAGAGATAGAGAGCGCGAGAGAGCAACGATCATACAATTTCCGCCTGCACCAACCTTTGTATCATTAACGGAAGTACAATTATAATAAATATATCTTCATTTGTATCACCAACATAAGTACAATTATAATAAATATACCTTCAATTCATTTGGTTTGCATTACCAATTTATTTACCACTCCTCTCCAATCACAAGCGAATTGTAAATTAACTTTTGAGTTCTCAGTAACGAACCCCTATCCATAGAATTTCGATTCCGTGTTACAAATGTTCGTCATTATTTGAGCGCGCGGTTTGTTTAATTACAAATTTGAATATTTGCAAGCAAAAAATCGTACTTCACAGGTAAAACCTGATGGCAGCGGGAGCGGATTTGTTGTTTAATAATTTCGCAATTGTGATGGATTAAAGAAATTGGGAAACATAACATTAGATATTTTAAATAGATATATTAACTTCAAATATTCACATTTGATTAAAAGGGCTAGCTGGGGTTTCACAGGAAAAATCGTAAGTTTTTTTTATTGGCTTGTAGAAGTCGTCCTAATGAAGATATCGACATGAAAATTTTTTCTTCTTAAAGTGCTTTGTAAAAGCTTTAATTTTCTGAATCATAAATGCCAAAATTTCAATTAAAGGCTCCAGAAAGTCTCCTTAACCGTAACATTTTATTTATTAAAAAACGTTACTTGGCCACGCATTTCTGAGCTTTGGGTTGAACGAAAATAATGTTGGGTAAACTCATTTTCTTCGTTAGGACCAGCTCTACGGATTAAGAGAAGCAATTTTCAACCGAGCTATTTTTTCATGTTTTTTGACCGGTTTTTGGAATTTTATTAGAAAAAAAATTTCATAATTTTGGGAAAACTGGCTAAAAAACATGTAAAAATAGCTCGTTTGAAAATCGCTTCACTCAGTCCGTAGAGCAGATTCCAACGAATAAAATGAGCCCTTCCAAAATGATTTTCGTTTACTCCAACGCTCAGAAATGCGTGGCCAAGTAGGATTTTTTAACAACAATTTATTTTTCGATTTTTAATTGCTTTGTTGACTCTTTCCTTGGAGTCCTACGCCTTCGCAATGTTTTTTGGACCCTCGTTTTACTGCTTACGCATTTTTTGTAAAAAAAATGTGTTATCAAATTTGGGCGAAGAGCCCTTTGGATTTGACCAAAAAATGACTTTTCCGTCGATTTGGAGTTTAAGTTCTACATGTCAAAACATGACTTTCTACATCTATAATAAGTTCCTAACTGTCTCCTAAAAAAGTCCGTCCGTATCACCCATATTCTGGTGAAATCTTTGCAAAACTAGCCTATCACGCTCGATATCTCGGCCGACTAAAGTGCTGAAGTGTATATCAACGTACATATGCCTTCCTTGAGGGCACCTCGAAGAACCTTTTTGAGGGATTTATGAAAAAATAATTTTTCGCGAACCTATGGCAATTTATACATGGCTTAACAGCATATAACAGTCAAAAACGTGCTCATCATGCCCCATTTCTCGGCCGAATCAAGTGCTGAAGTGTGTATTAACGTACATATCTCTTCCTTGAGGGCCTCTCGAAGATCATTTTCAAGGGATTTGAAAAAATAATTTTCCTGCACATCTACGGCCAATTATACATGGCTCAATAATAGAAAACAGTCAAAAATATGCCTATCACGATCTATATATCGGCCGAATTAAGTACTAAGGTGTATATACGTCTTCCTGGAATACCCGTAGAAGATTTTTTTTCAAGGAATTCACCATAAAAATATTCCCCAAAAATCTAGACTGAGAGAAAAGGTGCCTGAAAATTACGAAACCCGGTTGCCTAAGTGGCATCTAATTATTGAGCACTTCCCTGAATAACACTTTTCCAATGCTGAAATAAGTAGATAGATCGAAAAATAAACCGAGGGTGTACACTGAGAAAAAAATTCAGTTGAATCAACGTGCCCGGGCACAATAAATACGGCCAAGAGACTTTTTCATCAATACAACTTGCCGGAACCGTTTAATGAACAGTCCAACGGTGTTGAACGAATAGGATAAGTAGTTGAAACAACGTGAATACGTCATTAAATCAACCATTAAATCAATTTCTCAATGAAAATAAATAAATTTCTTTTCTCGTGGATATATGAATTTGATGGTAAGGCAGTTTTCTCCCTTAGACTCTTCTTTGTCTGTGAAGCTAATTTACAATCATGTAAATATTTCAAATCCTAACTTAGACTCTATTGCTATTCTACCTATACCTATCGCAAACAATATTATAAGATCAGAGTCTTTATCGGGCTTATATACTAATCGACATGTTTTTTCCGCCACTCGCGAGAATGCGGCGCATCGCGTCAAAGTCCTCTAGTAAAAAGGAGAATTTCACTGATCCAAGCAATTTAATAAGCAGCACATGCGCGAATCGCCGGCTGTCTTCGATGTAATGGTTATTCCAACCAAAACGTTGTTGTTTCAACATGAAAACTAATTATTACAATGAATATACTGAGTTAAACCAATGTACTCACAGTTCAGTTACTTTAGCATATAAAGAAATTTTGAATTAACGATGATTTCTGGTTATTTCAACTAATAATCGATTGATCCAATAAAAAATCGATTGTTTGAACAGACTGCCAGTTCAATTCAACGGTCCCGGGCCTGCTGTCCGTATTTATTGTGCCAGGTACGTTGATCGGACCAAGTTTTTTTCTCAGTGTAGGGTACGCTATTGTAGTATATGTGTGGAAGAATAAATAAATATAAAGATATAGAGGGCATAGGAATAGTTATTATCAAGTGTAGTAATTTGGAACAAATGGAATAATTCAATGAATTTCCGAATAAATTCGACCAGATTGTTAAATTAATCGACTGATTGGAATTTATTTATTATGAAAATAGTAATTGTTTTATTAAAATTTTGTACGTAAACAATGTAGAAATATATTCACGGCATAGGTTGTGATGAAACAGTGGCTCCGTCGCGGAACTATTTCGCTTGATGATAAAGAAAATCACGCCGATTTCCTTAACTTCAAATTTTTACTTTTATTTTTCAACGATTTTTATAATAACCATTCATGCTCTTTTTTTCCATTTATACCTATTCATTATTCTACGCTTATACTAGATCCGATTTCCCTACACCCTCTGTTTATTTTAACGTTCCATCAACTTATTTCAACATAGAATTAGTGTTATCTAAGTGGTGCCTAATAATTAGGAACCACCATCATTAGGACACATTTAGGCATCCGGGTTATGCATGGATACGCAGAATAAAAATATCAAGAATCTGCTTATCACGCCCTACAGCTTGGTTAAATTAATTCCTAAACTATATAATAATATGCCTATATCTCTCTGGAGTCTCCGTGAAAGATGTTTCTCAAGGCAATTGCGATAAAACACATAGTCGATGTTATATCGTCAAACGGGCTCTATGCGAAAAGTTAAACGTTTCGCTTTTGCGATTTTTTCTAACTTCAATCATTCATATAAAGAAGGAGCAAACGAAAACCTACAAAATGACACCCTGCTCATTTTTTCATCAATTAGAACCAGAGATACAACGATTAAAAGTTCCAAAAAATTATCAAAAATTCACACAAAATTCACGCGCTTGTAAGTTTTTATATTTTTTTTTAACTCAATTTGTTCTTGGATATAAGTAAATGAAAATGGATATTTTTGTATAACAGATTTTTTTATTTACATACCAAAAGATAGTATTAAATTATTCTATAGTTTTAGTGTATTTTATTTCAGTCATGCTTTGAAGTGCTAGCGATGTAAAGGTTACCCTGCTCAGTCTTCCAACAATGAAGGTATTGGATTCCCTTAACCTCTTTAGAGTTGTTTTGCCATTTTACTTTTTTTGTTTCACGAAAAACTTCTAATTCAATTGTTGGTAAAGAAAGTACATTGATGGAAGTGGTATACTTCGACATGTGAGTTGCAAAATCTTATACGTTTCTAATCATATCACTCTTCGAAAGATTATGCGTTGTTGCATAATGTTTTACTAATCCGCCAACGCCATCACATGCCCGTTTTCTATGGCCCGTTGCAGAGAATAGCCGTTTCCTTCTCTCCGTAGAGTTGACAAGTTCATAGAATTGATATTTATTTTTAAATTGGCTGACAGCTTCATCTGGAATAATTATAGTTTCTTTCAGTTTTGGAAAATTGTGTTTGTCCTTCAAATTTTGTACTGTCAAATTCATAGCCATTAATGCATAAGACGTATCATGCTTAGTATCATCACTAACTATAGCACAGCTGACAATCTCATACCCGAAATAACACACTGCAGTAAATATAGACATTTGATTTTCATTCCAATAGTAGCTCTGGATTGCATTTTTTAATAAGACCGTCCAATTTTGTGCAATTAACTCTACATGCATAATTAAGTGGGACTGACTAATTATCACAGCAACTTTCACTTTTTTAATTTCGATACGTTGAATCTCTTTGATCATCTTATGAGCACTCACAGTGATAGCGTTTCTCCTCAATTCCAATACAAAATCTTCTATTGTAGTGGTTTTATTGAGTAAATCTGATTTTTCCCAAATTCTGTATGTGATTTCTTCATAAAGATCTTCTTCATTCAGACAAATATTATCTAAATCAGTACTGTTTCCTATTGGGCATTGATCAAATTTACTTAATACACATTTTATACTGTCTTTAGAGCAATACGGCGACGGAAATATTATATTATTGATTCAATATTAGAAATAGTGTACGTTTTATCATTTAGACAACGAATAAGAGCTATCAATTTCCAGTTTTCACAATGTACACAAAGAGATGTATCGTTGGGTGGATGCGGCATAACCCATTTCGGCCGCAAAGAGTCGATTTTTGATCTTCCTATTTTCGATTCCATTTCAGAATTTTCTTTGTAGAAGAGCTCACTCAGTTCTTTTATACTTCGCGCAAGAAAAAATTTCACTTTTTTAGTTTTTATGTTATTTTCTTTCACAGATATTGTATCGTTTTTGTTTGCACTTTGACAAGAGCAATTGTAGTCAGAGTTCAAATAATAATCCATAACTTTTGATACAACTTCACTCTCTAAAGAATGTCCACTGTATTTTTCTGGTTCTTTATAGATGGTTTCGTCATTCACCAGTATTCTTGCGTGATCAATCATGTATGCAGTGACACCTGATAGAACTGTTAATAAATACGCTTTGGAAATATCTGTAGGTACGAGAGTCAAAAGTCGCACTTTTTCTTGGAAACATGAACAATTTTTCAGAGCAATTTATACAGCTTCAAAACTCTTAACACATGTTTTGCACTCTACATCGTCATTTTGTTCAGGGAATTCCTTTATATCATAACATCTTACCATTTCACTAGCTATTTGCGAATCAAATGCATTAGTCAATTCTTTCCTTTTACGAATAGCATACGGTCTACGCATCTCAACGTTCAAAGTTCCAGGTAACTTGATGGGTGAAATATCCAAGTTTAAATTTGCTGAAGTCTTGTTAAGTTCAGATACCATAGCTTTCATATATTTCTTCACTACTAGGCTCCGTAGTTTTTGAGCTACTGGAACTTGATGCATTATTCGATTCTTTTTCCAATACTTTGTAACATCCAGCACAATATTTATCGTTTTCTGATAGAGAAAGGTCTGGGTGAATTCGGTGCAAAGTTCCAAATATGTCTCCCAATGAGAGAAGCGGGTTATTTTTAGAATGATAAAAACTTTTTATGCCTTCCTTTCAGATCTCTGCACTTTGTCCTACTTGTGAGTAATGCTTCTATTGCACTTTACACTGGCTTTTTCGATAAATAAAACAAAATACTTCAACACGTGGGTAATTCTGCTTTTTAGATCGAAAAAACGCTAAGTTCTGTTTGCAGCGACGTACAAATAACTTACAGTCAGCACTCCTAAATTAGCTGTTGCCTCTGCGTAGTGTGTGCTATGTACGTGGCATGTGCAGCGTAACGCATACGCAGACTCTCTTTAACTCTATCTAAAGCATACTTAGACGTCCAAGTCCCACGAGGGGGAGGGGCGCTTATCGCAATGCATTTCTTATGTGGGAATTCAAGTTATACTCGTAGATATAGATATACTCTACGTGTTAAAATAAGACATGCTTCAAATAGCAACTGCCTCACTCTTGAAATCTTTTCAATCAAATTTTAATTAGCTACACTAATTTATACGAATTTCTCGTACAATAAGCTAAAGTCAAATAATTATAAATAATATTCTCATATAGAATCAAGTTTAGATAAGTTCAGAATGACACGTTATTATACATTCTTCGTACAAAATAGCATGAATTTTGTGTGAATTTTTAATAATTTTTTGGAACTTTTAATCGCTGTATATCTGATCCTAATTGAAGAAAAAAATGAACAGGGTGTCATTTTGTAGATTTTTGTTTGCCCCTTCTTTATATGAATGACTGAAGTTTAAAAAAAGCATTGCGAAGGCGTAGGACTTCAAGGAAAGAGACAACACAGCATTTCAAAATCGAAAAATAAAAAGTAAATAAAAAATTTATAAAAAACGAAAAATAGCATTCTCACGTATTTGAATAGGTTGTCCTTTGAATGTACAACAACCTACTAAATTTGTAGAAAAAAAGTACTTTTCAAAAAATCCGCTTTAGAAAAAAAAATCGACATTTTTTTTTATTTTTTAGTTAATAGCAGCTCGGCATATGTCGGAATTTCAAACCTGGCAACGAATTTAAAAATAGACGCTCTTTACCACATTTTGAAACCAGAATAGGCTCATAAGGCCAAAAACTCGCAAAGTTAGAGCAGTTTGTATTTCGGGATCGATTTTGCATTTTCAAAACATTACATTTGCTTCCAATGTTCAATGGGCTTTAGAACCGAAACCAAAATTTTTCAGGTAAAATCCTGAGTTATGTATCTCCTTAAATACGCCCTAGAGTCCATTTTTATTAAAAAAAAAGTCGAAATTTAATAACAATAGTGACGGCCTGCATGAATCTGAATGGAATCGGCCAGAAATTTATTTTAAGGAAAATAAACACCTTGGTCACAGGATTCTAAGCAGCGTTTTTAATGAATTGACCCGTAATTTTATACAGGTGTTCTACAACATGTTTGCCATGGATTAAGTGAAGGGAAATTATTAAGAGTGAGTAGAATTTAAAATATGAATATAATTGTACCAAAAATTAATGAAAATATAGAAAATCGAGTATAAACTGAATGTTTTAATAATTAAGGAATTATTTTTTTTTAATCCTGCACTTAATTTAAGAACACAAAAGTAGAACAGAAATCATTCTTCAAAAGTGATCTAGACCAACTACATTTTTTTCAACCCTGCGGCCAAGCACTTGGTCATGTTTGACTCATAGGAGGATTATAGCTAGTCGAGGGGACATTTGGTAGAATATGTAAATTAGCTATTTATATTGTCTAGTTTCAGAAAAATAGCTTATAATTACGCAATTATAATAATTTCATTATTAAATCAGAATTTTTCAATTTGTAGGTTTAAGCCCAGCTGGCCCCCTTAACTAAATTGTTATTGGCCTTAGATATTAAATAAATAAACAAATAGAATTTTTTTTGTAATTCTGGAATTTATATAGCAATTAAATTTTTTTATGGAGCTATTGATAGAGCTCGTGATCAAAGAGTGAGCCCGGATGTGAAAATCAAAACTTCATTTATTACAGTAATTTTAGGAATTACTATAGTTATATCATATTTAATGTGTGAGTACGTCCACCATTCAAGTGCTAAAAATAAATTAGCTCTGCATCACACTTTCTTTTATAGTATTTTAGGATTATTAGGGATAATAGGCATTTCAGTAGCGATATTAATTTACACGATTTGCCAACATAATTCCGTAAAGATAGATGAGCCGATTGTTTGAAAACCCAAGTTTTAATTCTGTCGATTTGCTAGAACGTATCGCAAAGTTAGAGGGTATATTGTAAGAAATCATAAACCAATTCGAGGAATACAAAATTCGCCAAGAAAACTTGCTCGATTACACTCGTAATACTTAAGGTGAATTAGGCAAGTGGCAAGTGGACATAATAAACTACGCAGATAAATAATCAAGTGGCGATAAATAATTAAGACATTTTCAAGAGCAGCAACGCAAAGTAAGTATACGAGTTGAATTGTTAAAAACTAAAATCTTAGAAATCACCATGGCTTTCCACAAACTACCGATTTGTGATTAGATGTCCTCACAGGTACCGAGTGACGAGAAGCTACCAATCACCATCATTAGGGAGAGCACCAAGATAGAGTAAGCTTTCGCCAAACAGTTAGAACTCGGCTTTTTGAGCGAGAGTTTATTCTACGAAACCACTGGTCAAGGGGCCAAAACTTATTGGGCTAGGTATTTCAAGGTAGAACACAAGAATTTGAAAATACCCGTTCGTAAACTAGAATACGGTGACTGGGACTACATCTTAGGCCGAGCGGATTTCGATCCTGCTACGCCGGACCCCTATGGCTCACACAAGACATAGAACAGAAAACGAACTCCGAATTATCGTAGAAATCAGGAGGAAAAGGGAGCACGACGCCAGAATTGTTAGCCTAATACACAAACACATTCGGACACTTCTAAACCGACCTGCGCAGACTGTTCAGTCGAGCATATACAAGGCCGCAAGACCAAAATCAGGGTTACCAAACAAACCATCTATCTACATCTCGAACACTGCTTCAAGAGATACGCAGACAGACGTAAACCTCGAAATATTAGAGTCTATGATAGACGTCATCTCTAGAGCAAAAATCCCAAGGTCTTCGCTGCAGCCCAGACTCGAATACATTGTGGTTAAGCAACAGCTGACCTACGACGAAGAGTTTGCATTCGTTCCTTGGCAACTGACTCCGATGGAATTTCAAACAAACGCCGAGCCTAAGTTCAACGACCTCACATGCGACGTCCAGCCAGTGGCTGAATTACCACTTTTATTCGTGTAGCAGGATAATCACGCATCAGCCTTGAATCACCGCATTCGCTTTCGTCGACAGCTTCGGGAATTCCATATCTAAGTACGTTATGAGCTACACCTAGTAGGAGACTTTGTGCAACTGCGTAATCGTGTTGTAAATCAAAAAATTCAGGCTCCGCACGAAAATAGAAATAAACAACAAAATGGTGAAATCTATAAGCTAGGAGGCTGAAAACGCCCGAAGGGAGGCAGAGATCAATATGATCAAGGACATTTCTTCTCGCTTCCTGTTAACTGAGACACTCTGTATAATATACGACTATGACGCTAAAAACCAAACCTTGAAACATTTCATCCAAGATGATGAGGCGGGTTCAGCCGGAATCTCGAAGAATGCACAACCCATATTTTTCGATGCGATAATAGAAAAATTGAGGGATGATGCGTGCGACGCCATGAGTGGCGTAATTATTTGAAGTGTGGCAGACTTGAAGAAGGCTTTGGAGGTCTACTTCGCGCCAAAGAAAACCTATGCAAATTACTGCTCCGAGATGCAAGCCACCCAATAGCGAAGAAGAGAAAGTGTGTTAGAATATTCCGCAGACTAAAGAAAATTAAGGATGGAGCTGAAACGAAACTAAAGGAGTTGATCCAGACGGCCAAAGTAAAAGCACAGATGCAAATGATGCACAGCGCATCGAAAGGGATTTCCGAGTCACCAACCAACGTTTACCGTGACCAAAATCCAACGAAATGAGTAACATGATCGGTCGTCACAAGATAAGCGTAATATTTGTTTCCGCAACACGGAACGAGCGTAAGACTGGAGTGATTCATCTCAACGCGGAAAGAAGCCATGGGAATTCTGGAGCAGGTGACTCTCACCACACAGATAGAGCTTCCGACATCGCAACGACTCGCGTGATGACCGGCAAGGTTATAAACAGCAGAATCAAGATAGAAATTATAATTACGATTGAAACTACATCAATGATTGAAATTATAATAACGATAGCGATCGAAACTACAACAATGATTGAAATTATAATAACGATAGAAATAATAACCAAGGTAGGACTATAATTTTCGACGTCAAAATAGCCAATATCTGCTATGGGCATACTTGGAGTTACGTTCTTGAAGGCAAAAGCCACCGAGATATCCTTTCACCACAACGCCTTGGTACTAAAAATGATCCTGTGAGACCGATACGATTTAAGACCATTGAACCTAATGAGAATGAGGAAGAGATTGACCACTTGGGAAGGATCATCTCGTCTTTAGGTCTGTGCGGTAGCTCGCGAGAAACGGAGAAATCCATACCATTCAAGGACAACGGATCAAGGGTAAAGGGGGAGGAGATTGACTACGTGGGAATGTCAGAGCCTGCGAAAATGTATGCAAACGCAGCAAATGCCTCACCTACCACGACACCCGACAACCACGACACCCGAGCTACCGGAACCAAACACAAACCCAGGTAATGATAATGATCAGAATGACCCCTTGAAGGACACTGTGAAGCAGGTGATCAAGGCATGCCATCGAAAACCAGCAAGGGTCAGGGTTGCTAAAACTGACCTTAAGGAAGACTGTCTGCCCCACATCACTACACCGGAAGGAGTTTTTGCCGGAGCAGCGGTCGTGACCATTGAGAACAATTCTTGCGTCATCATGCTGATCAATAGGCTGGAGCAGGACATCAAGGTCAAGATACCACGTCAGGATGACTTTGATGTGCTTGACGAAGAAATAGACTTTTTCGACGATGGAACCGATCTTCCCCGAAACTCGGATGGATCAAGAACGAACTGCGACTGCACGCCAGAACAGAGAGTAGAAGAAGTCATGGGTAAGCTAAAAACTGACCACTTCAACGATGAAGAATATTGGTGCGTCAGAAGGGAAATAGAGGACTACCACGACATCTTCAGACTACCCGGTGACCCGCTGAAAGCAACGGACGCAGTTCAACACCGAATACCTACCAACGACGATTGTTTGGTAGTAGTGAAAAACTTCAGACTGCCGCATGCCTACCGAAAGGAAGTCGAAATACAAAGCGCCCAGTTGTTTAAGGATGACTTGGTAGAGCATTCGACAAGCCCTTATAACTCTCCACTTTGGATTGGACCAAAGAAAAACGGCAAGAAGTGCATGGTATTCGATTTTCGAGCCCTTAATGCCAAGTCACTTTACCGGCTATGCCGCTACCCACTCCCAACGAGGTCGTAGAATGTTTAAGAGGTGTTATATGAGTGCCTTTTTTCCTACAAAAGCGAGCCGTGCAATGGGTTCTAGCCCAAGGCGTCGCATAAACAATTATTTATCGGGGACTTTAGGAGGGGAAATGCTCCTTCAGCATCGGCGGCGATGGGCTGCTCGCCACCTCGAATCCACGCTGCAAGCTGTAATAGTTTTTCGAGAGGAAATTCTGGATTTGGTTTTGATAAATCAATACACCTTTACTTTTATGCTATAACTCATGATTATATATTCTTTTACTTTACAAAAAATAGATATGCGCATTTCTTAAACTTACGTATGACTTCGTGTTTATTGAATAATATTCTAATGACTTTCTCGTTGCGAAAACAATTATAATGACGCATCGAATACTAAAATGGCCGTTGCGGAATACGCAACAGCCACGCCGCGTGCCGTTTTCCATGCGATTGAACGCACTGGAAAACTCGACATTATTTTAGGAAGGAATATTTATCGTAGCAAATTGATGAAAATGTTCAAACGGAGAAACGAAAGAGAACAGAAACGCCGTAGCCTTAGGGCTATTACACGATCGGCGGACGTTTTGGCTCTTTCGGGAGGTAAGGGAGATAAGGAGAGGTAAAGAGGAGATAGGCAGAGATAGCGACGACGCTTGTGTAGAAAGCTATTAAACAATGCCTGGACAAATTTATTTTATTGATTTATTTAAGACTGAATTAACTTTAGTATATTATTTTTATAAGCATTAATAAATTTCAAAAATTATATTCAATATTCACAGAATTTTCATCTTCGATATCGACAAAATGTGTTTTGAATTTTCCAAAATCAATAATTGATTAATACTACATTGTTTATTAGTGTTTCAAGAGTTAGTGTAGCAATTTTGTGGTCTTAATATTCATTAGACAAAATTACAGAAGCAATTAAGTGAAACGGCACATTGAATTCCGGCCCTTTTTAACAACATTTTTGTTGATAGCTTGAACAAAACAACGGTGACCTATAATTTTCATGATGGCAATCACTTCAGAATTCAATTAGCTTAATTGTGTCAAAGTTTTGCAAAGTTCTGAACATTCATTCCTTTTCGAGATGAAAAATAAGAACAAAATAATTTTAAACGACATTTCCATTTTGCTTCCTCATAGAGGAAGCTTTGGTTTAGTGAAAAAAATAGTTTTCTCAAAAACATTATAGAAGCATGTTTTGAGGTGTTAGGAATCATAGTACACCATTTTTAAGAAATGTCTGTATGTATGTATGTATGTATGTGTGTGTGGATGTGTGTGTGTGTGTGTGTGTAGTATGTATGTATGTCGTTCTCAATATCTCAATTTCTATACGATAGAATTTGACGGGCGAGG
>JAWWMK010032881.1:0-13483 GCA_035047105.1 Galeopsomyia nigrocyanea
AATTTATCGTTTGACGGCTCATTTTGAAAAGCATACACGGAGAGAAATTTTCTAGATATAACGTATGGGCGTATCGTAGCGATTTTCGTATGGAGCTCTCTTGCAGATTCTGCGATAAGCCTTAAGTTTACTGTCACTCACACATAGACAACTCGAAGCCTGAAAGTCTCGTGTACAAATCGCTCGTATTAAAACAATTATTTGTAAATAGTACTGAAAAAATCTAGGAGATTCCCCACAGGCTCTACTCTCTGATGGTCTTTGCCAAAAGTCAATATTTACTTTCGTTTGTTTAGAAAAAATTATTAACTTAAAGGTTACTGAACGCTATGGAATACTTGTGTCTACACCCCACCACTCCCCACCACTTTCAAAATACAAGGCTTATCCCAGAATATGCATTAGGCCATGCGTTTTACGTATCGATATCATCCATGCGAAAATCCAAACTGAAGGCCCGTGCAATATTCCTAAAAAATTTCTCTCCGTGTAGAAAGAGCTTTAAAATGAGCCATCATACAATGAATTTGACTATTTCTAAGCCGAGCTATCGCATTTTGAGCCAATATTCTTTTTTGCATAAAATGAAAAAAATTGTCTATCATCAAAAAATCCAATAACTTCCAGAAAAATCTATCAATAAGCTTCAAAATTGAACCAGTTTTAGCTTTTGGCAAGACGAATACGACTGCGAAGTTTCGTAAGAGTATGAACCGTTCGCTTTCAATTGACGTTGAACTTTAAGGAAAAAATTGTCCACGAGTGTACAAAAAGTTGTTCGCTCAAAGTGCGTTAACTCATTTGTTTATCATAAATTTTTTCGTGTAATGGCTTAATTTTAAAGAGTGAAGATTAAGCTTCAAAACGATCTGTCCTATGTCTAAAAATGGTTTTGTTTATTTGAAGACGTGCCTCAAGTGAATCAAACTCGTCATCAATAGACATGTCAGATTGAAAAAAAATAATTCATTTGTTTGTGGGAGCTTAACTCTGTTGACAATGAAAATCCATCTTTACCCTATGATGTTCAATGAAAGGGATACCCGGGTATCTCACTCATTGATAAAAGGATTAAAAATATTTTATTTTATTGAGAATAATAAATTCATTCAATAAAATTTGAATGATCTTCGAGAAAGCATACTGCTAATGCAATTAGCAGCACATCAGTTAGCTTAGTATTTTATTGATTTTCATTCCTCATTATTTCGACGGCCGAAGCCCTATAGCAATCAAAGTTGTCATCACTCGATTACTAGACCTACAGTTTTAGGTGGATTCCGAATCACCGGAGCCGCGGTGCTTATTTTGGCACATACCCTTTTTTTAAAAAGCCATTGGTGTCTGCTACGAATCAAACTCAGACCACTCGCATGGGAGTCCTGCACTCTATCTACTGAGCCACCGCACAATATTTCAATTGAGGAAATGTATCAATAATTCTTTGTAAATTAGTAGTAAATTGGCAATGCAAGCACAAAATCAATCTTTTCCAAGCAAACCAAATTGCTTATGGCTATGTGATTGGTAGGAAAATTAGTAGAGAATACTGTTAAATTCATATATCTCGTATTTCGAATGCTATTATTCCAGAGGAGACCTTTTTAAGCACTGTGCAATTCATGTCTTCTGCGATCATCCAATTTTTTTAACTATTGAATCTTGTTTGAAATTATTAAATTCGTTATCTATCTTTTGATACTAATACAGTTGATCTAATATTATCTATACGTAAATTTTTGTATTTTGCTAATAATAGTTACAATATTGTTCCCCGAATTCGCAATGTTTCCTCCTTCAGAAAAAAAAATCCAACATACCATGTTATAAATCATTCAATATTTAAATTTAAAATATAATTCATATCATAAATAAAAATCAAATTTTAGTTTTATAGTATACCCGTGAGAGCTGATGATAGAGGAAACATCACGGAAATTGAATTGACTCAACAAATATTGAAAATAATGGAAGTAGCAGCTGATGGAAAACCAGTACCTGTAGGTATTTTGACAAGTAACAAGAGACCTATTTGGGCAAAAGCAAGGGAGGAGCTATTGAAGAGTAAGTTATGTACATGAAAACATTTCAGATAATTAAATAAAGATGAGAAGTATAAATGTATGTATTTTAACGTTACAGATGACCGTAATCGCCATAATATTGAGCTGTTAGAGGGATGTCTATGTATTATATGCCTGGATGATCGCGTTTTGCCAAAGACATTTAACAACTCAATAAACCAAAATGATCAGTGGATCGGTGAGCGAGACTACGCTAACGTACTTCACCAGGCCCTACATGGAGGAGGCTCACGATTTCTTGGCGGTAACCGTTGGTTCGACAAAACTGTTCACTTCATACTTGGAAAGGTTCACTAATTATTACTTTTTCCTTTAGAAATTTCTAATTTTTAAAACTGTAATCACCAAGAAAATCCTTTGATGTATATCCTATGCTATTTTCTTTTAATAATCCAAAATTCAGTTTCAGCGAAATAAATGATTAAATTATCAATTTTATATAAAATTCAACCATAAAGTAAAAGATACTTTCCCATGGTTAACAGGATGGCTTTTGGGGCTTGACTTATGAACATTCAGCAGGGGAAGCGCCTGCTATATTTAAAATTTTTGAAGAACTTACCGAGAAAGTTGACCGCATGCCTGTGTCGGAAAAATATATGTTACCATCTCACCTACCAGCACCAGAAAGGCTTGAGTGGTCGCTATCCGAACAGAGCTATTCCGACATTCATGAAGCCATGATAACGTTCGATGCGTAAGATATATAATACCGTCAATTTATGTCACTATAGTAATTGAGAATTTGAGTTTAACTAACATTTGACTTTTAATTTTACGTTAGCCTCGTTGAAGACTTGGACCTATGCATTCTGTGGTTCAAGGATTATTCAAAGGAATTCATAAAAAATTGTAATATCAGCCCAGATGTATACATTCAATTAGCATTACAATTAACGTACTTCAGGTAAGCTACTCACATATTCTTTTTGGAAGTAAAATGTTCATTTTATGGAAAAAAAATAATTTAATCACAGACTCCACGGATGCCTGGTAGCTACATATGAGAGCGCGGGTATCCGACGATTTTCCAATGGTCGAGTCGACGTAATTAGAGCAGCAAGCCCTGAAACTCTTACTTGGGTTAAAGCTATGTGCCAAGGAAACCCCGAAGATACAAACGATCACGTACAAGAAGAAGGGACCAAAAGAGTTCAGTTCACCATTTACAGTGTAACTAGCAAAATCATTCGATTATTTTTGTGTTGTAAACTTTCTGTTAATTTACATTTTAAATTATCTTTTGTAACGTTGTATCAGCTCAAACTTTAAATTGCTGTGATCAACTATTCAATCGGTAAACTGGCAATGAATCTAGGGCAAGATTTGTTGTGGCCGAGAAAGAAAAAAATGAGCTAAAAACAGGTGTTCCAATGGTAATGAATCTTGCCGCAATCAGCAAAGACTTTTATCGAAACTAAAGTGCAATATCACAATGCACAAAAAAGCCTAAAAGCCAACTATCGTCTGTAATATTTAAGAGAAATGTGAGAGTATATACTTATATTAATAACCAATAGACGCTAATCTATTGACTATTAATATTTTATTTTTTATTTTTATTTATTAAGTCGAATAGAATTTACAAGCAGGCCACTTTAGCCACAAAGTAGCTCTGCAAAACCCACAGAGGAATATGCAAACTCCTGCGCGAAGGATTGGAGATTCCTTAAAACTAAAACTTAATACTAATTTCATACTAACAAGGGCAGACCACACCCTTCGGGTCATGGATTTTGTTTAAACTTGGTCAGTGGCCTTCTTTAGTATAGAAATCAAAGTCCCTTGAAGAATTCTGTCTCATGGGCCTTTGTTCGAAAGTTATCGGGACTTATACCTGATGAATTGGAAAATAGAGTCCCTATTTAAATCGAAATAACTGTTGAAATATTAAGTCTATTGTAATTTTACAGTTACCAATCGAAAGCTGAGATCAAATTCTTCTGTTTAAAAAAACATTTGTCAAAAAATTCCAATCCGTTTGTAAGTTATGTCGCGGTAGAGATTTTCATAATAATCTAGCACTTTTGGAGTTTTTTTTTTAAATTTTATCAAGTATTTTGAATGAAAAATTGAAATCGACACAACTTACGAATGGATTTGAATTTTTTGATAAACATTTTTTTAAACATAAAGTTTTGATCTCAGCTTTCTATTGGTAACCCTACAAATAAACTCAATATTTCAAGAGTTATTTCGACTTAAATAAGGACTATTTTTGAATATATTAGATATAAGTCCCAATAATTCCCGAACAAAGACCCATGGGACAGAATCCTTCAAGGAGCTTTCATTTCTATACACAAGAAGGCCACTGACCAAGTTTAAAAAAATCCATGTGTCTCCCCTTGTAAGTACAAATACAAAGCTTAGTTATTTTATCAGCTATGTTAACAATTTACAATTATCAATTCAATTCTTATAAATGAAATTTAATAGCTTTACAGTTACCAAGTAACATTTGAAAGAAGAAACGGTTACAAATTAACGGTTAGAAAAAATATTTGAGTGAGACTGCATCGTAGTTACAGCGTCCTCTTTGAAAGTCAGAAATTCGACTGAAGCTCGTAAAAATCATGTGCGAAGGTATGGCGTCGGCGGGTGTCAAGTGCATTTAACGATCAAGTATAGAAAGTGTCTAGGCGGTATACTATCGGTCTACACTATTAGACGCGTATACGAGTCGCTAACGAATGTTTTTCTTAAGGCACTTGTATATTCGATTTAAATCTTCAGTAGCTTTTGATTCACTGAGAATTTTTTTATCCTTGGCTGAAATTATATGCAACATTTTGAAAAATCTACACTTGACTATGTTATTTTCTCTGTCTAAAATCTTAACTTATGGTCAATTGAAATCACAATTCAAATTTTTGTGTGTAGAGAGACTACAGATTTGGATTTTTGTTCTTCTTATGTTTACTTATTCTATCATTTAAAGGTCTTTTTGTTTGAACAATATACATTTTTTGACACTAACAATTGAAACATTCGAACTGATGAACTACATTGGGAGTATCGCCAATAATAAATTTATCTTCGTCTAATTTTATAACAGAGCTAAGGCCATGATTTATCGCAGGTATAGTACGTATATAATATTTTCTCAACCGTTGCGAGCATTTGTTATAAAATTTTTGTTCATATGAGAGTGGTAATATAAAAGAAATGCGGGTTAAGTCTCTTTGTCTATGATTGAAGTTTTGAAGTTTGTTAATTATAATTTCCGTGCACTTTTTAATAAAAGGTAATGAATAATCATTTTCTAAAAGCAATTTTTCGACCGTTTTTAGATTACCTTCGTGAAAATTATCTTCTGACAGCAATAAGGCCCTATCGATTGAATTACAGATTATATTTTTCTTTTGCTGTACGATCTGTTTGGAATAATAATTAAGTATTCTACCGAATGAAGTAGGTTTTTGGAATCAGTTTGTAAATACTTTATTGTTTTGTTTAATCAGAGTTATGTCTAAAAAGTTTCTTTGATTGTCAACCTCCATTTCACGTGTAAACAGTAAATTAGAGTTGTATTTATTGCAAGAATCTAGATCGGATTGAACTTTATCTGGTTTTAAACGTAGATCAATATCATCAACATAGCGATAATAAAAAACAGGGCGAATTTGATATTTTATTGCTAATTCTTTTCTGCAATCTGATTATAAATCATCCATGACTAAGTGCGCAAATAAAAGAAGAAATAGGAGTGCTCATTGGAGATCCATATATTTGTCGATAAAAATTGTTTTTAAATTGAAAAAACTTGTTATCAAAAAGAAAAATTACAATTTTTCTAAGAAAGTTAATAGGAATTCTGCATTTTTCTCTTAATAGGTCAAAGCGTCGATCCAAACTTTCTAATACTAAATTACATAGGATGTTTGTGAAAAGGGAAGTTACATCTAATGATAGAATGACATGATCGTCAGGAATCGTAAACTCTTTAAGTTTGATTTTTAATTCAAAGCTATTATCAATATGAGATTTCAGTTTTATACGATAATTTGTAAGATGATTGTATATAACTTTAGCTAGATAGTGCGTAGGGCTATTAATTATAGAGATAATTGGTCTATACGGTGTGTTTCCTTTATGGATTTTTGGTAATCCGTATGCTTTAGCTAAGATCGTATTGGTTTGTGTTAACTTATCCATTTTAGTATAAACTTTGTCAAGTAATTAATCCTAGACTATTTAATTCTATTAAAAGTTTATATACAGCTTTTCTAAATCTTTCAAGGGATTTTTAGAAACAGATTCATAAGTATTTTTGTCCGAAAATAATGAGATCATTTTTTCTTCATATGTTGATAATTGTAAACAAACTGTGAGATTTCCTTTGTCTGCACGAGTAAAGAAAATGTCGGGATTACTTTTAAAAATTCTTTGGTTATTTTAAATTTTTCGGAAAAAAACTCTATCTTGTTGCGTAATGTATGAGTTATTTTTTAGATTAGATTTTAAATATCTAGTCACAGTTGTTCTAATGCCATCTTGAACGTCTTCATTTATCTTATCGTCATCGCTAAATCGGTGAAATTTAAGTTGAACTTCTAAGTATTTTGCCGTTTTAAATATCTCTTTTTTGTTGATATATGCCGGTGTACTATGATTGGGACCAAGTGACAAGATTTTGGAAACTTCAGGGGGTATGGAAACAGATGTAAGATTTTTTATCCAAGTATTTCGCGAGATAGATTGGGGAGTTGTGCTATTTTCTAAACTACTTTTACAATTTAGAAAACTATTTAATTTTTTCTTTAATGAGTTTTCTAAATTGGTACGTACTCTCTGGTATTTATTTCTAGTAAATCTAAAGAAATTGCTAGTATTATTGCGACGTACTGAACAACTGATAATTTTTTGTTTTAAACTATCCAAATATTTTTTTATATGATTTATGTGAAAGTGTATGTCTTTAATTTGTAATTTAAAAACTCTTTTACTAATATAGGAATTGCAAGCTTTGAAAGAATCTTTACCGTAATTACTGTAAAATGTAGTATTTTTAAGACGTTTTAACGAGTTTTGTACTTTACTTATTGTTAGTAAGACATCGTTGCTGCTGCATTGTAATAAAAAACGGCGTCTGGCTGTAGCACATGCTAGGTGTTCTTGCAACTTGTCCCAAGACTTGAAGAGGTAAGTTGTGTCTTTATCATGGTTTTCAGTAATATACTCGAAGAATTTTCCACTTTTAGGATAAAGGCCGATTTGGGATAGTGGACCGGATTAGAATGTTGAATTAACTAGCTAAGTAGCTAGAAACACATTCCAATTTAACAACATTTAAAAATTGGATGATGCTTCTAGCTAATTAGCTAGTTAATTCAATATTTTAATTATATTCTTAGCAAGTAAAAATCACAGTTAAACTTTGGTGATTACTAAAAAATGCTGAATTTCAGTGGCAGTCAAATGTTTACATTGTTACTGAAGATCTGAAACGGCGGTCATTCTAGCGTCGTAAATATTCACTTGAAATCAAAAAATTAGGAATACTTTTGTAGATTGTTGAATTTCGCATAAAATACGCTTTTAAATTGAAAAAAATACAAAATAGAACTTTTTATACGAGTTTGAAAGCAAAAATCGAGTTCAGCAGAAATCGAGCAAAAAGCTCAACAGGCAGTCAAGCTCAACAGGTAGTCATCAGACAAACAACATGTCTCCCTGTGTCTCTCGAGGCTTAAGGATCCGACTTCATCAACTCGCTCTCTTCTACACTTTCTGACGTCACGCCTAGACAAGCAAGACTAGCAGGAAGCTCTACGGACATGGGTTAGCCTAACCCGGCAACTTTGATCGACTGCACGTCAGTCTGTACTTGATCAATAGAAACTTTTTTTTTAATTAATCGTAAATTTTCTCAGAAATACAAGGATTTAATTATATTTGTGATACTTCTACAATAAAAAAACTTTAATTGAAAATTTAAACATGTTTCGATCAATTAGCTCAAAAAAAAAAATTTTTTTTCAATTGCTTACATTTTTCTGAACAAATAAAATATTGTTGGAGTTATATGATTATAGTAGTGTGCGTCTACACTGTGGAGCTCTCTGCGCATGAGTGATACTGTGAGTGCGGGCCGCTGTCCCCTCTGACGCACTCGCACCTAGCGACTCGAGCTGTACAGACGTGGGTCTGAGTTACCATTCAATAAAGCTCTTTGTTTCGTGCACTCGTACTTGTCATTTAATTCATACCTGCTCACACTACCATTCTGACAGATAATGGGTAGCCATCACGCGTCCACGGCGCATAAAGTGAAATAGTTCAACGCTTCTTTCGTGTGTAGGTGCTTTCGTAAAGCGAAGGAGACGACACGGCGTGATTCCGCGAGGCGTGTACTCGGTTGTGCGTGTGCTTGTGCAACAAAGGACCGAAGTGTTAGTGTCGCACGCACGTCGTCCTTACCCTTCGTCATCGGGCTATGCAGTATTCGGCAAGGAACAGCACGATGAATAACGAAGGAGACAAAGGCCAGGACAGCATAGGCCTCCCAAAGGCTATAACGGTGTTTTTGCTCTCTGCAAAAATCGTTATAAAATTTAATACAAGATCCGAGAGGAAAAGGACTGCAGCTCGTTGCGGGCTATATGAGGGCTGTACGAAGCCCTACCCGGTTGCTCAGTAAAGCCTCTTACTAGGCCTCTTTGCCTATGGGCCGCGGCGGCGTCATAGTCCTACAGCCGTGCTGTACGTAGCCAATGTATATATGTGTGGCGTAGTCGCCGGCGCGGGGAATCGCAAAAGGAAAGGGTTGAGAGTCAGGCGTGAAATAAGGGAAAGCAATTAGAATAAGCAGAAATTTATATAAAAGGAAATAATCAAAATGATACAAAGAATTGTGATTCGCACGCAGTGAGAGAGAGATCAGCAGCGGAAACCAGAGAGAAAGTGTGAGAGATCGAGCAGATACTTACATAACGAAGCCGGAGATTCCGCTTGGCTCTCGATCGCTCGTAAAGGGAAATCGCGTCCCTCACCTATGGGCCTATCTCTCGTCGAGGGCAGTGCTCGGGGATGACGGAGGTGAGCGGCCAACGTGCCAGCTCACCAGGTGCACACACAGTTGCACAGTTAGTGGTTCTCACAGCTCACAGTCACAGAGTCACGAGCACTGCACCCACACGCGACGCGAAATCGGAACAACAAAAGCTTTACGACAAAATAATATCGCGAGAGCGAAAAATAAAAGGAAGCCAAGTACGCAAGACAAAGCACGTCCGCTCGGCGCGACGATGAAGCTAAGATTACCGGCCGGCCGCGACTCTCTCTCTCTCTCTCTCTCTCGCGAGTCTGAAAAGGGTCTCACCCACTAATTAATAGCCAATCAGGCGTGAGCTACTGACTACGCGTGTATAGGCATCTCTCTCTAGCTCGCATTGCTGCTGCTGCTGAATACTCACTGCTGCTCTCTCTCTCACTTACCTTTATACTATATATGCTATATATAAGGAAAAAAAGTAGTGGTACAAAATGGAATAGCATAAAATTGAAAAATATATTCATATTTTTGGTAATGATGGAGAGAGACATAACGAGTAAACTAATACTCGTTATAAGGCACAAGCATCCACAAAAGGTTAGTACCTGATGAAATAAGCATTCGCGTCGCAAAAGTTTTCCTATTGTTTTCGGGAGTATCGTCAAAAGCAGGCGCGAATAACAACATAAAACAAAAATAGGAAAAAACAAAAGTCATCGGTAAAAATCACCGGGCGACATGTACGCGCCCACCTGTTGATTCGTAGAATCATGGTTGCTTCAGTCAAGATGGCGAAAAATGCGCGCGGAAGTCCACTCTGTCTAATAAAAATGGCTAAGTCGTTCAGCCAAGTTACCCGTAACAACGAGGTGTGCGCGCACACGAGCGCGCCAACACTGGAGCGCATGCACACCGCGGTAAAGAAGAGTGAGCGCGCCAAAACTGGAGCGCGCGCACACCGTGGTAAAGAAGAGCAAGCACGTGTTCGTAAAGTGACGAACGAATACGATGCAATACATAAGCTCGCAAATAGACACGCGTATGATAAGCGATACAATTCCTTACGTACATAATTAACAACTTTGAAAGTTTCAAACAATATAATGATGAAAATGATATATTTTCAAGTAAAAGCAAATAGATAAGAAATTAAAAATAGAAATTTAAATAGAACAGTAAATAACAAAAATTAAAAGAAAAAGTCGATGATTATTAAAATATAAAGTTAATAAATCTGATTTTATAAATTCAGAGCAAAAATTCGAAGAAATCAAAAATAACCTATGGACATATTACAACATCGATAAGAAATGGCCCTTCGAGGGAGTTTACCTGGTACCATCTGCGGTTGGATCAGGCTTATACCTGGGACTAACCGACTCCCAACCTACAGCCATAGGTGAGTTTCTATATAAATAAATAGAAAGCCGTATAATATTAACGGAGGTTACAGTTCAATGGCATCAAAGCGAATACTTCTTGATGTTACAAGGAAATGTGCTTAGTTTAACATATAGTACACAGTTTTGAGGACAGTTGTTGTGCGCAGACACAGCAACTGACTAAGGGTGATTGTAGAAAGCTTTACTCGTGTCCAGGTAAGCTGGAAGTTTCACTAGTTACAAGTAGAGAGCTCGTGTCGGCAAACTAACTTATTATCACTAAATCCTCCAACTCACTCAAAGATAAATAGAACATACAACTAATTATTCAAAATTTGTATTTCCATAGAGAAAGGAGTTCTTGGAGAAAGATAAGAAGGTTGGCTTGAAGCACAATTTGAAGGTCCTCAAAAGATGATCTTGAGAGAAAAGGTTCGCTCCATGGTACACTCTGTACTACCACTTCCACCTTCTTCCAACATGGCCAAAGCATTGGCCAATACGGAGGAAAGCAAGACATTACTGGTTGACATGAAAAAATCTCAAGACAAAACCAACGAACTGTTGTGTAAAATGACTAACCTCATGAAGGAAATGCTTCATGGAAAGAGGGACAACGAACAGGCGCAGCCTACAAAAGTTCAAGCCACACAATCTCACCCGAAGGATTCAACAAAGCCAAAGATAGTTGACAATCAAAGAGTGACCCTTCCGGTAACTTTTCTCAATGAAAATGACCACGACTCCGACAAGCAGGACCGCAATGATATGGTCCAAAAGACCTTTGTGCAGCAGGGTGCTGCCAACAAGAACTCTGCTTTGGACGCAGTGGAGACACGAGAGGAGAACTGGAACGGCCCCACTGGTTTTAAAATTCTAGCTAACTTAAATTTTGACGGTCGTGGAACTGTAAAAGTAGAAACAAAAACGTGATTTATGTCAAAAATTTAGCTAAAAACTTAATGTCGTTGAGAAAATTTGTTGATCAAGGTTTAAAAATATACCTAGACAATGAATGCATAAACATATATGACCCAATTAGCAGAGAAATGGTAATTTCTGGAATTTGTATCAAATCCTTCTGGGAAATAGAAGTTAAATTGGACAACAATCTATCGATTAGTTCATCCAAATCAAAAAAACAAATATTCGTAAATTTAGCTACAAGAAGTAAAACTACTAATTCTCATACCAATAAAATCATCACTGATAAGAAATAGAAAAACGACAAAGTAAGTAGCGCTTGTAATAATAAATTACTAAATACATTAAACTATTGTAGAATCGAAAAAGCCGAAAATCTTAAACTTGAAAAAATAAACGGTTCAATTCAATTAAAAACAGATAGGAGAGAAAAATTAAACACTATTCTGTTGTGGCACGCTAGGTTAAGCGATATATCAGCCATCTACATGCAGTACTTTAAAAGAATCCATCCCGACCTGAAAGACTTTGAAAGCTCTGACTTCAACGAAGGCATCAAAGAGTGTGACGTTTGTTTCCGCGCAAAAATAAATAAACTTGCTTTCACTAAAATTAGGCATCGCGAAACAGCTCCCTTAATTAAAATTTATGCAGACGTAATGGGATATATAAGTCCCGTGACTTATCCCGCTAAATACCGATTCATCGTTTCATTCATTGATAACTATTGGAGATTTGCGGGAACCAAACCACTTAAACAGAAAAGCGATGTTCCGAACTGCTTAAGAGAATTTATAATATCTGTTAGAAACTTGATAAGCAAAGATCTTAAAATCTGTTATATGGAATGCGATGAAGGTACTGAGTTTACTGGCAAAGATGTTTAAAGTCCTTGATGAATTTGGTGCCCAGTTACGGACTGTATGTCCTGGTACACCACAATACAATGGAGTTGTCGAACGGTTTAATCAAACAATCCAGAAGAAAATAAGAGCGTTGATGTTCGATTCCGGTCTGCCATCTTACATGTGGGACATAGGGTTAGGAGTCGCTACATACATGTACAATTTAAGCCCCCATAAATCCTTGGAAATGCAAGCTCCGATAAAGCTACTTGCACCAAACCTCAAATTAGATGTCAATCAAATTAAACGATTCAGATGTTTAACTTACGCTAAAGTACAAAATGCAACAAAATTCGATTCAAACCTAGCATTAAAAACGTACTTAGTCGGTTACCTACCTACTGGATATATTTTGTATCATCCGGAGACGAGAAAATTAATCGAAACTAGGCACTTTAGCTTTGTAGAAAGATTCACTCTACGGTGATATTCATAAAGAACAAATTGACGAGTTAATAATAAGTCAAAAAGAACCAAAAAATGTAATTCAAAGTAAAATCACAAGCCTTTTAGCAGTAGAAAACACCCAAACTGAGGGAGTAGCCACAAGAGCTGAAAGCTCGGCAAATGAGAGAGAAATCAACACTTTTCCAAATAAGAGAAAAAGAGGCCGGCCTCGTAATGTTCTACAAGAACCGGTTGTCTTGTATACTTCAGTCACTGGAGAAAAATATAAAGATTCTTACTTTGAATATTATTGCTTGATTGCCAATATTTTAGGAGATCCAGTAAGTTTTAAAGATGCCATGAAACGACCTTATAGTGTAGAATGGGTCGAAGCTGTGAATAACGAACTGGACGCGATGACTATAAACCAAGTGTTTCGCATCGTTGATCGCCCCAAGTTTGATTCACGAGGTCGTAAACCCAACATAGGAAGTACTAGGTGGATATTCAGAGAAAAAATAGATTCTGAGGGAGACAAATTGCAGAAGGCGCGGCTAGTAACTCGAGGTTTCCAAGATAAAAATAATTATGATGTACACGAAACCTACACTCCCGTAACAAGACTTTCTCTAGTACGTATTTGTTATATCCCAGCTTGAGTTCTGCTTGCAGTAACCGTCGCGAGCCGATCTCCGCTAAGGATGGTTAAGGAAACACGCCGATACTTATATATATAAATCGGGGTGTTTGATTATCGCGACGATCCACGAGGAATTGACGGCGACAATCGAGCAAACGCGTTAA
>JAWWMK010032902.1:0-13475 GCA_035047105.1 Galeopsomyia nigrocyanea
TGTGAATGTGTCATGCAGAAGTTGATTATCTGTTTTATTAAAATTTTAGCCGACTTTAAAGTTAGGGGTGCCGTTTTGCCCCACCCTCCCCTACTAGGGGATGCCCTCCCCTACCTGAGGACCCTCAGGTGGCGGCCGCAGTCCAATCACTAAAGACAGCTTTAAGTTTTCATTATTAAATTACTGTTTGATTGAAGTTCCTCCTTAATTAAAAGTTAGGTACTTCCTAATTGAAAGGTTGTTCATTTTGAAGACTTCAATTCAGACACTAGCTGTGCGAAAAATAAAGATCGTTTCAATTTCCAAAAAATTTACACGTCATATCTCTCAACTGTTGTAATTATATCAAGCGTAGGAAATATGATAATACGAATGCTCGAAGGTTAAATTATTGATGTTTCGTATTTAATTGTTTCAGAATCAAACGTTAATTCCTGATGAGTACTTAAGACTGTCAGTCGTGGGAAAGTGCTGCAAGCTAAACGAGATTTTAGCTAAAAATGACAGTGACAAGGAGGCTACTTGCATTTACTCGAATTCGTCCAAAATCGAGCCGTTCTCGCCGTACTTTCACGAATTCAACGAGACTGGTATTCTCGTGCCAAGTGTCGAAGAAAAGGAGTTTGTCGCGATAATAGGCGATCCCTGTCGATTCGGAAGGTAAGCTACGCTCGATTTTGATTTATCTAATTCAACGCAAAGTTAAATTCTTATGATATTCCAACGTTTTTATAATAAGACATTTATCTCTTATCGGCCTTCCTCCGTACGCTTATACCTTATCAGTCGCCTACAATATAGTACAGTTTGCAACTTTTCTACTCGATAATGTCGAACCACGAAATCACATTAATTTATCAATTGTTTTTGTAGAAAAAAAAATTTAAAAGCTTTTCGTGCGATTCATACTTTTTCAAATATTGATATAAATGCATCATTGGTGATCGATCTTGAACAAACAATGCCGAGCTGTATTCCAAGTAAAAATCATAGTCATGAAACTATGCGACTGTTGCATGTGTCATCAAATGACATTTTTTATTGACAATCTTTCGCAATGATTTAGACTAAATTCAAATAAAATGTCGCAGGTACATTCTGGACCCTTCGGAACATAGCGAAGATGAATATTATTTGCTGCAGAATGGATCGATTTGGGCTCCAACTCCAAAGCTAATCATGCTCATGCCAGGACTTGATTACTGCATGGAAGTCGTGCCCCAAAAAGGAGTTCAAGTGTTGGTCTGTTTTTCGGAAAGTGAGTATTGATCAATCCAAATTCTTGACTACATTGTAATAGTATATTTCTTAAAATTACGAAAGACTCTTTCAAGTCAGCTAGTTTATAAGAGAAAAGCTTTTTGTAATTCACACTTGAGTCCACAACGTAACGAGACATACACGAATATGTCAATAAAAAATCCAATAGCCGATACTTCACGTCGCGCGCGATTTTGATTTTGTTTTTTAAATCGTCGACTGTAAAAGTTGTTTGAAACGCTTGTTAGATACTTTGAAATTGCTGTCATCTCCGTTGTACTTCGACCCTTTATATTTTTTTCTCAATTTCCCTTGTCGTCCGCCACACAGGCGCTTTTGTTCGCAGTGTCACTACGCTTTTCAAACGTTCGCTTTTCACGACCTGAAAGAGAATGAAATTAAGCGATAGCTTTCAAAGTCTGCGCTGTTATGAAAAAACTCGATGCTTCTGTAGGAAAATTTTACCAGACAAAGTAATTGAAATTTTTTGGCATACGCGGCTTTTTTCACACTCTTTTTCAATCAGTGTAAACAACGTAATTATGCTTACTGGCGATACAAAAGACATTGTAGAAAAAATTGTACAAACGCAAATATTCGATACAAAAGCCTCTTTATAAATACCGATAAGATGTTATCGGCGTATTTGGCTGATTGCACAAATAGATAAATCATGAGACCTTCGAATACTTTTAGCCGCGTCTAAAGCATAATTTTTAGAAAAAATAGAAATAGAATAGATACGGCGTGGGCGTGCTAGAAACATAAGGCTGAGTTTGAAGCAAAACGTGAGAACGGTAAAAACAGGCTAAGACGACGAGCGCGACGATGATAAAGAAGAAGAAGAAATGGTCGAGTGCTCTTAATCAGTGTGTCGAAACTCAAGTAATGAGTCATGAGAGCTCGTTGTCGGAGCGTCTCATGTAAGGCACGTCTCACTCTGAGAAAAGAGATGAAACATATATTCGAAGTATGCGGTAAAAAGTACGGAATAACAAAAAAAAAAAGAAGCTATTGTTTTTCATGGTAAATTTTGCAGAGAACGAGCAAGCTGGCACGGATGAATTGCTGACGTTCTACGCGTGCGGCTTGTTGATATCGGTGCCGTTTCTGCTGCTGACGATCGCCGCCTACGCCATAACGCCCCGACTGATGGACGTGCACGGCAAGGCTTTGTGCCACTATTGCGGCTGTCTGGCGCTCGCCTTCACCACCCTCGCCCTCGTCCAGCTAGCCAGCTCCTACACATCCGACGAGATTTGCATTTCCATTGGTAAGACGCCGCGACGTATACGTCTAGTCCCGAAATTTCATCAACCAACTATCTCCGCGTCTTCGCCTCAGCTCGGCTTTGCGCGCCTATAATTCGCTGGCTAATTTCATTCGGAACTCGCTTGCGCACATAATGACGTCTCCTATCTACCTGCCTGATGCGGATACGCGGCAAAAGCGTTTCAGGAAATCCCTTTTGACTTCCGCGCGTAAAACATTGTGTACGCGCTTTTATTTTCATAGTTACTCCGCGCGACAGGATCCTATGGTGACTCTCGCTTTGCGTTAAGAGATACCTATATACCTCGGATGTTAATGACGCAAGACGAACCTTCCCAATCTTTTTTTTTTTTGTGGCGTAAAAACCCATCTTGTACAATTTACGCAACCGTTTTGCTTTTATTATCCCATCAAAGCATTTTCGTGTGTCTCAATAGATGTAGCTGTAGTTTGGAAAGGACTTGAGTATTATAATGACATGAAAACTCCGAAAAATGCCTGAGTCTCTCTCTCTCTCTCATTCTATGTAAATATGCTACACAATATGGACAGTAGCTATCCGTGTGTGAAATGCAAGAATTGATATATCTTTTCAGATATACCATTAAACTTAGATATATTATGTGGTCATCGCTATAAAATCTCCCAATCTCCATATTAGTTAAAAGCCTTTCAACGAGTTTACTCTGGAAATGCAGCAATCGAAATGAATTTTAAATGATCGCGAGAGTGACAATGAAGAAAAAAAAAGCTCGCTTAAAAGCCTTTCAGCGAGTTTGCTTTGGAAATTCTGCTGAATCGAGATGAATCTTAATATCATTAAGAAAATGGCAACGAAGAAGATTTGAAAAGTGAATAATTAATAAAAAAAGGGGGCGCAAAGCTAATCTTAGACGTCGGTTCTGTGTGTACTTAATAGGTGTATAGCAAAGTAGAGCGCGACTCCGTGGCGTCGGCGGACGCTTCGGTGAAATGGTCGTCCTGCTGGCGTGCGTCACGCGAAGCCACGCTTACGCTCTTTTTTTTTCCTCTACTCTTCTTGCTTACGCTTTTCTTTTTCCTCCTCCTCTTCCGAGGCTTTCAAGCAAGAGAGAGAGAGAAGGCAGTCGTAATAAAAAGCCCAGACTAATTAAACGAAGGGGTCCTGCTGAGAGAGACGCTGCAGCGCGCAAAGCAATGCGCTCTTTAATGAGAGACAAACGCTGATTGCATAATTTATGTTTGCCGCTATATATACCGATCCTACAATCAGAACGTTCTTTTTCTTTCTCTCGCACTCTTTCTGATATATTGTATTACTCTCTCTCTCTCTCTCTCTCTCGGAGCTCCTGTTTTTTTCCTCTTATCCGCGAAGACTAAAGAAGAAAATCACGATTTTCAAGGATATACAATCGTTGCGCCGCCGACTTAAAGCTTATCAGATTAACATAAATTTGATTTCGAAGAAAACTCGGATAGCGTGCTAGACTATATTTAGAACGCGCGAAGCGAGCGAGCGCGGAAGAAGTTATTCCAGCGGCGGGAAGAAATCGATAGCTGCAATTATTTTTTTCAACCGACATCAATTTGTCGAAGTGCATCTCAATTGCAATTGACCGCATTTTCAATTAGTCCGCGACAATCCCTTAATTATATCGTGACAATGTCATTTTATATCTCGATCGTATAACTTCGAAGTTTGCGCAACAATATGTACGTGAATATCGAAAAACGGCACGACATGTTGTATACATCCTCATGGTGATGTCTTAGCCCGGCGAAGTCCATATGAAATACACAGGAATAAATTGTTACCGACATTTTCGTAGTTTTCGTTATACGTAATAATTTCTGAATTTTTTGTAAATATCTGACCCAGCCGCACTTCCTTAGGTAATTTCGAAATGCGACTGGGTCAGATATTTACAAAATATTAACAAATGAATACGTATAACGAAAACTACGAGGTAGATTCCTGTAATGTGCTATGACATCGCCTTATGCGAAGATGACAACGTTCTTATTATCTTAAATCAAAAGTTTTTAAAAAGTGTGCGGATCGTACAAACGATATATAGTTTGAATCGAGCACAGTGAAAAGGAAAAAAAAGAGAAGTCAGTTTTGCGATTACAACAATTAAAATAACAAATGTGCATAATTATAGTCAGGTTTCGCATAGTCAATGAAGTCGTTGCGAATCGTTACGCGTTAGATTTTAAATGATTGCCCCGGCTACCAACTTTGCCATTATGTAAGAATTATTTTATTGTTCAATGAGCTTTCGATCTTGTATGTTTCTACGAATATAGAGCTTGGCATCAAAAGTACGTAGAAGATCAATTCCGAAATACACACAGTTTTAAATAGAAAAAAAAGAAGGTCACACGCATGCACTTCGGCATCAATCAAGTTTTTATACAGTACGCAAGTCAATGACGACAATAGTAAGAATAATAATTGAGGATAGAAAGTGCACATCGCATAACCCGTTCAAGCTCGAAATACATGAATGAGCATTCGCAAATCGTTCCAATAGAATCCAAATACTTTTGGTATAGTCGAATACATAATAGCCGCTGATTAAGACGCGACGAGCAATCCTTTGGTATGCATACCAAAAGCGCTGAATGGCGATCATCTGACAAAAGACCAGCAAAAAAAAAAGGGCCGAGCCGAGGGGTTGAACCTGTATACAGTCATAAATCATCCTCGACGAGCGCGCGCGCGGAGCAACAGCCTTTGACAAGTCGATAACGTGATTGTTATTACTTACGTCGCGCTAACTTGATTTCGTCATTGCAAATTGATGACTTTTCCTCGATCATTCGACGCAAGCGCACATTTATTTAAAGAATTTGCGGAATGACAATTAGCCGCGCGACACATCAAATTGATAAACGCGTGACGAACAAGTAAAAAGCGTAATATAATTTCTCGCGCGAGAGAGCTGCCGATAACGAAATGAAATATATATGTTTGACAGCTTTCATAATCCAATTCTCGTTTGTGGCGTGCTTCTTCTGGCTGAACGTGCTGTGCATCGAGACTTATCTGCTGGTGAGGAGGCACGTAGAGCGAGGTACCAGCAGCCCGAGGATCGAGCCGAGACGGCTGTTCTTCTACTATTCCCTTTGGGCCTGGGGACCACCGGCAATTCTCATTTTAATCTCGGTTATCATGGATCTCAGTCCTACCATACCGATGACTTACGTCAAACCTCATTTCGGCGCCAATAGCTGCTGGTTCAATTGTGAGTATTTCTTTCTTCTTCTTCTTCTTCTTTTTTTTCATACTATGCACCTCGAATAAATTTTGAATTGCACGGCAATTTCGAACGGAAGGTATTTATATCGTGCATAGCTTTCGCATGAATAAATCAAAGCTCTTTCTTATAACAATCCGGTTTTTTTTCTTCTAGTCAGTGCTATATGTCAAGCAAAGTACTGCATCAAATATTCGAGCTGACGTATGTACATACGTGGATAAGAATCGACCGTTTCTATGTATCGAGAGAACAGTTGTTGAATCGAATTCCAGGGCAAAATCAATAAAAGCGTAGTTGGAAAAACGAAGCTACGACCGCTCAAAATAAGCCTGTCTAAAAATTTAATGTTGTTTTTCATTGATTCGTGAAAAAAAAAGGCACATCGTGTGTCAGAATGGGCTTCCCCACGCTGAATGCCAATGAAATATATGGCATGTATTTTCAGCTGTCCTCGACGAGATTGATCCAAGAGCAGCGATGTTGTGCGATGGAACGCTACGACGGATTAACTCGAAAATTTTTTTCTTATTGATTATGTCGCCCTGCGGCAACGTACCGCCCGTCGCGTATAAGTTCGGAGTCGATGACTCTGTCATTAGGAAACCGAATAAAAACAAGTTTTTTCGAGGATTACTTCATTTTTTATTGGCTCATTTGTAGTACAAGAACGTCGTTTAAAAAAATAATAGCCGCTTTTCAGTACGCAATTATAATCACATCATTGCGCTCACTTTTGTCTTTTTTTTTGTATCTTTGCATCATTCAACCAAATAAAAAAAACCTACGAGTGATTCTCACATTAACAACAAACTATACAGTAAGCCGCGTAAACTATATTTAAAAATGGTTAAACCTAATTACATAATAACAAAATCTCCATAAGAACGTCACACGAGTAAGGAATTTGTGTCTGTGTAACACGTTTTACAATTGTGACTCGTACATATAGAAAACAGCTGATGTCGGCGGTAAAATCGCAACGAAATAAAAATATGAAATAATGTATGTAGCTCAAAAGCAGGTATAAAAAAATAAATCTCATCATAGAGTAACAATGAGATAATAAAAAAATAAAATAAAACCAACGTACGTGTTGTCGGCGCGAATAAAAAGGATTGTTAATCAACAGTTATTAACAATAGAAAAATCTGAAAAACTTAACAATTATTATAACAGACAAGTGAATCGTATAGGTTCAGAGGTACAGTAGTAGTGAGATAGAGCGCGATATAAATAAGCCGTAAAGCCCATCACATGTGATATGACATAAGTGTACATATGTATATATAATGTATAAGTAACTTGGTTAGCACACACACATAAGAGAAAAATGGTCATGAAGAGATGAAGGCAAGCCGGTGTGTTTTGTGGTTTCAGCAAATCAGGAAGCGATGCCGTACTTCTACGTGCCGGTGAGCATGCTAGTCCTGATAAACCTGGCGCTGTTCGCGCTCACGGCCCTCGAGATAACTCGCTACCAGCGCGACTTGGACCTGCGCCGATTGGCGCGCAACCAGGAGTCCGACCGCGAGGAGCAGCGCCTCTTCCGCCGCATCAAGCGCATCTTCTTCGTCTGCCTGGGACTGTTCTTCCTGATGGGCATGAACTGGGCGATGGAGCTGATATCCTGGTGGGCCGGCGGCGACCCGCTGGCCTGGTCGGCCTTCGACCTCATCAATGCCCTACAAGGACTCATCGTCTTCGGGCTGTTCGTGCTGCGCAAACCCGTGCGCAGCATCGTCTGGTACAGGATACAAAAGCTCCGGGGCATACAGCTGTCCGAGCCCGAGCTCGGCGACATGGCCCTCTCGCTGCTGCCGGTCATCAACGGAGGTGACACTCTTCCTCGCGAGCGCATCAGCTGATCGTCCTTTCGCGTCAGCAGGTCCTCGTCCGTCATCTCCCTGCAGATCTTCGAATATCAGTCCATTTTGGTCGTACGTCAGATCGATCAATGTTGATCACAGCTGCGCCATTGCTGCTGCTGCTTGTCTACCAATTGCCATTTCACTCGACTCAACGCAAACCTCTTTCGTTCTTTTATACGCCGCCATACAATACTCTGTATAACAAGTGCTACAACGCCTATGTGTATATAGCCCGTTCGTCGCGTTGTGTGTGTATGTGTGTGAGCGTACAATACAGTATTTTTTTGCGCAAAACAATTTGCGTGCCGAGAGAGAACTGATACCTAATTATTATACATTACATCGTGCGCGCGTCTTTTTTTCTTTTTCGTGAAGACGCATGCTACGCTATAGCAATCGACATTGATCGTGCAAACTTGCCAACTCCGGAGTCTAATAGTCGTAATATAAAACTATAAACTGTTTGACGAGCTTTACTAGTCATGTTCTTGACGTTAATTTACCCTATTAGCGTACGTCTCCACTTGTTCATAATTATCATTTTTTTAAATTATTTCTATCGTCCATCCACCTAAATTTGTTTTAATACTTTTGCTACTTAATCAACCGATTTTTTTACAGCAGAATAGGTAAAATATTACAGACTCTGTTTGTATTAAACCGCGCGTCCTACCTAACATATACTTTGTTCATTTGTTATACTAGTCATTCTTTTACAAAAATAAACGAGGTATACAAGATATCTAAATTTGTTCACACGCTTACAAAAAGGTCGCGTAGCGTCATGAATGCTTCGTTATATAAGCTCTGAACATACGTGATGACATAAACAAAAGTCCTTTTGATAATTAACCAGGTACTATTACAAACCACTTTGAACATCTGGCGCGCGCGCAATGTTGCGAGGTTTCCAAGTTTCCTTGTGGATCCTAATGTATGCCTTCAGTGTCCCCCTTTCACCAAAAATCGACGTGCAAAAGCAGTCAGAGCAAACCGGCAAGCGAATAAACGGAAAGCTAAGTCTATAGGCAATCTATGCGATGACAGACCGGCAACTATAATAAAGGTAACAATTTGTTGGTCCGTCAAGTTTGACGACGTTGCGCAGGGAATGAAGCGCTCATCCCTAGAATGCCCATAATGTCGCCGCGTTGGGCCACATAAACCAAGCGGTACATTCCAGGCGAGCGGAGAGCTGAGTCGCTGAAAAAAGTTTTTTCTGAAGCTGATTGAGGCTCCGATTCGGCTTCCTTTCCTAGAAATTTTATATGCGTCAGGTTTACATCAAACTGTTTGTTTTTAATAAAATTTATTTTTCAAATACGAGCTTCAATTTTATTTATCATTTCCTATCTAATTGAAATGTCTTATCATTAAGGAGCAAACTTTACCTCGTTCAACGTATTCGTAAACAAGATATTCATCTATGCTGGAAAATCCTTCATTATACAATCCAATCCAATCACCGTTAGAGTATTTGGCATCACCAAAAAATTTGTAAGACACAACGTTTTCTTCATCTATGTACCACGCAGTTATTGGATCAAATTCAACTCCATCCTCAGTTTTAGTGGTTCTCACCACTATATCGAATTCCGCACTAACGGGTTTATGGTCAGATTGCACATAATTAGGATGACTTTTATAATTATATTGCACAGCCTTGAGGTCTATATCTTCGTAGACGTCTTTATTTACTTTGTACAAAATTCTATCAGTCCAAGCCGGTCTGCGTCTGAAAATAGAAATGCCAATGCATAAACAAAACGTTTAACGTTGTTACTATATTTCACTTTCTTTGCAGTTGCCAGTAATATCTATTTTTAACATGCTCGGTATGCGGAAGAATCTTCACACTCCAGTTTAAACGATGCGAATTTGAATTTATACATTTATACACAAATCGAGAAATCATACGTACTTTAAATCATAATCTTGAGATGCAAATTCAAATTTATAAGTTGGATGAAAAGTTATTTTCTCCTCTGTAAATGCAGCAAAAGCTTCATTGTTATCCATGACTGTTTTTAATTGATCTTTCTCTAATAATACATCCATTTGGTTCTTTTTCACAAGCTCATCTATCTCTTCTGCACTGAAGCCTTCCCCTATTCGAAAATTGAGATCTCCTAACCAGAACACATAACTGAAAATGATAATTGAGTATTTATATGCCAATTGTGACAAATATTCTTATATTTGGAAATTCAGTATTCAGATATACATACTCATTGAAAAAAATATGACTTTTTTCAGGCACTGTGTATGAATGCTCTTTGATGATGGTGTTGTAGTCATCTATACGATCAGCTAACAATTGGTCATGGGCGGTTAAATGTGCATCTACTATACAAAGGTCAATTCCATATAAATCGAATCTTATGCTAACAGCACCTTTATTTCCCTGCAGCAAACAATCATTCAATTAATCTTAATTTAATAAAAATATCCAGATATATAAGAAATTACTTGCCCACATCCCACCAAATCCAGTTTTTGTATACTGAGTTTCTATATTCCTTAAATGTGTTAAGTGCTTTCTGAGGAAAAAAACATTCAGAACAAGACCTTGCAGCTTTTGAGTCTTTAATCTTACATAATCATACTCTTTCAAGATTTCCCTGAAAAAGATAATTATTATTTTATCAGATAAGATTGGCTGCAAAAATATATGCGGCATCAAGATTTACCTGATTGATTTGGTCCATGGATCTTCAAAAATCATGTCCAGAACCAAATTTTGTGGCTGAGATTTGACTTCTTGTAGGCTGGAAATAAAATATTAAGATGAATTTGACCTTGACATAGCTCCACATCAAACTAATCATATGTAATTTACCCAATTATATGGATATCAGGTAACTGCTTGGAAGTGGCAAAATGAGTGAGCCCCAGTAGTTGGCGAAGATCCTGCTCTGGATATTTCGTAGCTGTATTCCAGGTGGCAAAGTGCAATCTGCAATTTAATGAGACAATCATTTTCTGCGCTGTACCCAGTACTGCATGAATTAAAGAAAAAAGGCAGAATAGTGTTGTTGACATGAATATATGACACAAATGAAAAGTAATTATAAAGTATCCCAGGTTGCTAATTTTCATCGCAATAGTAGATTCAAACTGCATAACAAAGATTCTCTCAAAGCATGAGTGTTACATTGAAAAAATGAATTTTTCCAATAAAAAAAAACATTCGCAGAGTTGATGATCATAAATTGATATTCGAAAAGCATTTGAAGAGAACTTGGCATACAGTCATCTTGTTAAAGGATTAAGTAACTTAATTAAAAGTCGTTTAATGTCACGACAACGAGAATACTCAACAATACTGATTGCAATTGGTCAGCATTGGCGTTGGATTACGCTATAGCTCGAAGCATAAATCATTTTGGATGAAGCATCAGACTACTAATCAGCGAGAGATGAAGGTCACGCATGTAGTCATAAATAAACGAAGGGATAATAAGAAATGAAAAAAAAAATGCAAGCTTACCTGAGTTTAGCGTCAGCCGTTGCCATTTTTTCCGTAGTAGTAGTAGCAGTAGTAGTAGTAGCAACGACAATGCTGGTGGTATCCTTGATTGTGAAATTAGCAGTAGCCCGCGCGGAGAGCTCCGAAGCAGCTGACGGGTCAAAGGCGAGTGTGGAATAAAAAATGAGCCACCTGACACATATCGTCTGGTTCGTCAGAGCAAGTGGTATATAGCGCGTTAAAGTCCCGCGCCAGAGTCTCATTCGAGTATCGAGCTAACTATTGTTTATATATTTTCGGAGTAACGTTATGTATGTATATACATGCGCCATGTGCTTACCAATGAAGTAGTCGTCTAGTCATATCCCCGGGGAGATGGTGTCGCGATTGTGTGTCGCGAATGCGGAGAGAGTCAGCAGGCAGGTTTCTGCTGCACGAATTGAAGAAGCAAATTGACGGAAAATACTGAGAGAAATAATACACAGCAGCAAGGACGAGAGATAGGTACACACTGCACGCACGGAGCTGCTGCTGCTGTCGATTCGTTCGCTCTACGCCATGTCGATATATGACAGCTGTACGGAACTCCGCTGCACTCCACTCGCGCACCGCTGCTATTATCTCTACACCGTTGTGTATAGTCTGCTATCTCCGTTGCTCCCGCAGTGGGCGCATAGGCAGACGTGACGTCAAGCGCAGTCATGGCCGCGATGCGCATGCGTGCCGGCAGCGCGTAATTCAAATGGGCGCTCGTGTGGAAACGCGCTCGCGGATAAAAGTGTGATGCGCGTGAAAGCACCCATAGCAGTATAACAACGACGAAGGATGGGCCTTTGACCAAGTAACACACTTGCTTATGTATCCGAGAGATAGTCCGATTTCAATCGAATTAGCATATACCCGCGATTTCTATCCATCATCGTATATCCCTAGCGCGCGGATTTCACTCGTAATTTAGTTGTGTAATAATTACTCGTTGCTCCACATTCATTCGCCGCCGCGTGATAAACCAGTTTCTTTGAGCCTCGTCGCTCGACAGACTCATTCGAGCATTCGTGTTATATTGCATGATGGTTAAACTAGATGCATGTGTGTGTGCTTGGGTGTAATTCGGGTTGGGAGGAAAATAAAAAGAACGCAATGGTAGTCGATGAATGTAATTTGTTTTTTATTGCTTACATCGCTATGAGTCGCTTCATATATATATAAAAGTAGACTTACAGATACTGGTGTGTGTGTGAATTAATTATAGGCGAAGATTTATTTACAATATGAGAACAATGCGCTGCTTTTTTTTTCTTTAAAGTTAGAAGAGTCGTCTCTTAAACATAATTATATTTAAAATGATGATCTCAGTACATCATTCCCGGATGAGCTCTCTGGAAGAAGACGTTGGGATTGGCGGAGAGCGTTGTGTACAAATTGCCCGTGTCCTCTGGCCTCAAATACATTCCTGGCGGCAGGACGAACGTTTCCATCGGTCCGTGAATATCTGGAACAGAGAAGAGAGAAGAAAAGAAATGAGCGATCGTTCGTTAAACTCGATACTCGCGAGGGGAACATAAGTTTGAGAAGTTAATAGTTGTACACACGAGTGTGCGATATAATAAGATAAGTATAAGAAGATGTGCCTGTATGGCTGCGTGCAAAGTGTCAGTGTACCTAACATCGAGCGCTGCCGCCTTTCCGTCATCCGTCCTCTCGACGCGTTGCCGCTAATAATGAGCCTGCGTTACGTACGGCGGTACGAGAGGATAGTCGCGCGGCGGCATATCACGTGTGCAGTATATGTACACGATGTGCCTGCACGCACTTATTCCGCCGTATGTTTGTGTACTATCGCGTGCTCATATCAGCGCGACGCGCCGCAACCACTTCAGCATTCGCCTCTTCCTCTCTACCTTAGCTTTTCCGTATATAGTATAGTAGTAGTGGCTCTCTGTTACGTATCCTATGCGTCTGACAGTTTTATCCGCGAGCGAGCTTTAAGATCACCAAGGCGGACTCGACTTAACGCCGCACGCAGGATTTTACGAGCATACCACGCGTGAAAGCGTGCACTTGGCAATTTGCGCGAACGCCTATGTGTATATGACGAAATCCTTAAAAAAAAAAAACACTTTTCTGGGGTCTAGAATGGCAAAAAATTTTTTTAATGCTGAGGCTTCCGGACCTTTTTCCTGTTCTTTTAGAAGGTTCTGTTCTGTTCTGTTTTACTGGCACTATTGGGGCTTGCACTTAAGCCCTCTGTCTATACGGCCATTAACAGCTTTTAGAAGGTATGTAGTGTCGGAAAATGCTCGTGAACATTGGAAAAGTCCTCGGGAACTATATTTTTTCAGCACTTTCCCGATATTAATA